>PVJL010003660.1:0-151060 GCA_004026885.1 Lyroderma lyra
GAGGAGGGGGCAGCGCTGCCCTCCGTAGTGGGAGGGCTGTGCGCAGGCGCTTTGACAAGCAGAATGCGGACGCTATTCAAACTCGGTGCGACTAATTCAGAGTAGGTGACTAAGAGCCACCAAGAAGCGGGAATTAAAGTAGCGTTGTTAGTTCGTTTTCTATATTTATGAATGACCATTCACGAGGAGGTGAGTGATACAAACTGTACCCTTCCTTGCCGTCCTGCACAGTTTGTAAGTGAGACAGATTATAAATGAGTCCATCAGAGGTCCTTTAGTTTATGTGACAGAATGAGTAGAAGGACTATCTCAAAGTAAGTCATTCGTCGCAGAGTAATACAAATGAGCATCATTGTAATGAGGACAATACACACGATACTACACGTGGGCGCTTCCTAGGAACTGGACGCATCCTGACGTTTCTCCCCTGAGCACACCCTAAGTGTCTTTGAGCTTCGGGGGGAGCAAATTGGGTGGACGAAGCGTCAGCTTTGCGTTCCCCAGATGACAGCTCTGCTCTCAGGTTTCCAAGTCCCTTTGCTGATGGCATCTTCTGCTGGTTGCTTCTCGTTCCGGTCACACTCTCCTTCCTCCTCCTTCCTCATTTCCTGTGATCTCCTCCTAAATAAAATACTTTCACTAAAATCCTAAGACATTTTGGGGGGGGGGGTGACCCAAATTAAGACATAATTGTTACCCAATTTTACATGTAGATAACAGAAGATTCAGGTAGATTAAATTACTAAGTTTGCCCAGCTGAGTAGTGGCAAATGCTGGATACTCTTGACTAAGCGATTGTGAAACCACAAGCCTGCCAGGCCAGCGAGGGGGACGAGGCAGCAAATGTAGCACACAAAGGCAGAGACCTCTGTCTCCCTTGGCTGCTCGCAGTGAGGGGGACTAGCGCCACCGTTTTTGTGTCTAATTGACGGTCTAGGCTGCCATAGACAGGAGAGTACCATCTGGAAAACAGGCGGGGAGGTGATGATTAGTGCTCATTTCCCATGGGATTTCAGCTGAAAAAGTGACCAGCGCCAACATTTGAACCCAGATATTTTTGGGAACAATCTGTGCTCTCAATCAAGAAGCATCTTCATTCTTTTGACTAGAACGGCTATCACAGTCTGTTCTGTAAACCCTGTGAACTCCCATCTATACAACTCCATAGCTTGCCCTCGATGAACCGGGTTATCTAAAAGAGTTATAGTTACACGTAGTATTTTGTGAGACCACGAAAGACGGTTGTTTTGGAAAACACATTTACTGTCAAATATTAAGGAAGCTCAACATGTTTTACACAGCTCTCAGTGCAACGGTCAGGTGATAGGAATGGGCTTCCGCTTTGACATCAGTGAGCGTGGCTTAGTGCTCAGTATTTATGTTAGGTGTTTTCTAAAAAGGCTTCTGTAACATTTACCGTTATGTAAATAAGTGTTCACAGAGTTTATTGTGGAGTTTATTTAATGCCAATGCAGTCCTTGGTCTCTGCTTAAGAGGGCCTGTAATCACTTTATGAGCATCTGAGAGTAACAGTTCCTATTCATCTAATTACTGTGCTGTTAATTTAATCACCTCAGTAGGGGATGTGTTACTTAGTGTGTGATATTTTCTTCACACTATGAAATGCACATTCACAGTGCTTGTCTCTATTCGCTTAATTAAGAAATTATAATTAGAAGAAAAGCTATGCATCCTGCATTTATTTAAACACATGGAGAAAGTGACGGGACTCAAGTATGTGTGGTGAGAACCTGTTGTCTAGGTAAACCTTTCTGGATTACGAAATCAGCAGCTGGCATTTTAGTTATTGTTCACAGACCTTCTTACTGTCTTTTTCATTCTGTGCACATAAGCAGAAATCAATGCCTCCAAGATTTTTAGAAATATCTTGCATACGCACTGTCACTTTAATAATTTTAAGGGCATATGAAATATGTATGGAACAACTTTCCACATTTCTTGGTTCTTAGAGGAAGTGTTGAGGCTGTTTAACCAATCAGTGACATCTGCCTAATTCTGTTGTGCCCTGATTCTTTTTTCTCTATTTGGGAAAAAAGAAAAAAAGAAAAATAATCTTCTGTGTTCTTTCAAATGAGAAAATTTATGTTTATACTCACATCAGCCATTCTGAAATACATCTCTGAAGGCACATTTGCAATAGTATGTAGATGTTAGTCAAACTCTACCCTAAAAAGTTTATGCTACACCACTGCATCAAATCAGAACAGGAAAAAAATGCTTATTTTGATGATTATGATGACTTTTAGAATAAAAGTTAAGCTTGGGGACAGCAAAAGTTAACTCATGTGCTAAAAGAGCAGATTAGTTTGAACACTGCAGTAAAATGCAAGTTATCTAACACAACAGGTAGAGCCCACTGTGGACAAAGCCTTCCACTCCCCTCATCCCCGGATGGGAGAGTACCTGGACTTCTCACGTACCTCCACTCTTCTTCCGTAGTTAACATGTTCACTGTGTTATGGGACAATCGTTACAATTAATGAAGCGACGATGGTACTTTATTATTAACTGAAGTCCATAGTTTATGCCTTTGGTTATACCCTACTGTCCTTTTTCTGTCCCAGGATCCCATGTAGACTACTGCATCAGACTTAGTTGTCATGTGTCCTTGGGCTCCTCTTGGCTATAACAGTTCCTCAAATTTTCTTTACGTTTGATGACCTTGACAGTTTGAAGAACACTGGTGAGATGTTTTGTAGGACGCCCCTCAGGTGGGATTAGCTTGACATTTTCCTTATGATTAGGAAGGGATTATGTGTTTTTTTTGAGGGAAGGCTGTGAGGACCAATGTCAATTTTATCACATCGCATCAAGGATACATTCAGTTGGCATGTCGTGTCACTGTTGATGTTGGTCTTGATCGTCAGGACCAGGTGTATTTGTCAGATATCTCCACTGTAAAGTTATTCTTTCCTTTCCCCTTTCTACATTGTACTCTGGGAGAAGTTGTGTCCAGGCCAGATTGAAGCACCTATGTTCCTGCCATTTGAAGGTCACGTATCGTACACATTATTGGGAATTCTGCATGGAAGATTTGTCTGTTGTCCTTCACTTCCTTATTCGTTTATGCAGTTATTTATTTATATCAGTGGGGACTAATGAATATTTATTTTATGCTGTGTGTATTTTTAATGTTTGTTCTTACTCAGATACGTATATTACAAATTTATTTTCTCAATCTGTAGTTTTTCCTTAACAGTGTTATTTGTAGAGTAGAAGTTTTTAGTTTTAATAAACTTCAAAAAAATACTGATTCGCTTTTTGCAGCTTACTCATTTGATGCTATAGCACCAAACCCAAAGTCATACAGATTTTGTTTCTTTTGGAAGCATTTTACTGTTGTGTCTTTGCTCTATTTTGAATTCCTTTTTGTGAAAGTGTAAGATCTGTGTCTAAAATCTTTTTCTTTTTCACAGATAGACATCAATATTTCAACCATTTGTTGAAAAGTGTAGCTAGTATCCATCAAATTGCCTTTAATCTTTTGTCAAAACTCAGTTGCCAATATTGTTGTGGTAGCATTTCTGGGTTTCTGTTGAAATACTGTGTTTTGCCGTTGTACAGTGTGCTTCCGTGTATAACGCTCACCCTCATTTTCGGCCCAAATTTTCAGGGAGAAAAATCTTTCATTTTAATTTTTTAATTCAAATTTTCATTTGTTTTATTTAGGTAATTGTTTTTTATAAAAGGAATTTTAGCATTTATTTTTTTAACATTATGGTACAAGAAATTTTACATAATAAATGACAAAACATAAGAACAGGTACAAATTAAAAGAAACTTTATGTATAAATTTTGTTATATAAAAAACAGGTTATCATATTCCAGGGTTTTGTTTTGCCTACAGATATGATTTTTGATTTCTAGATTTAACACTTTTAACTCATGACTATAAAAAAAAGAATTTAAAACATTTATGTAGATACGAAATTAGTACTACCCATGCATAATATGCACCCCTATTTTGCCTTCACAAACGTGGGCAAAAACGTGCGCATTACACATGGCAAAATGCAGTATTCATCTGTTTTTTGTCCAATAAACTTCTTTCTTGATCACAGTAGTTTTAGAGTTTGTCTTGAAATCAGGTTATATGAATCCTCCAGTTTTGATCTTCTTTGCCATTGTTTGGGCTATTCTAGGTCTTTTGACTTTTCTTGTAAACTGTAGAATCAGTTTATCAATATCTATGAAATTGCTGAAAATGCTGAAATTTTTATTGATATTGCATTGACTTTATGGATCAAGTTGGAATAAACTGACTTCTTGACAATATTGAATATCTCAATCTATAATCAGTCCAGTTGTTTAAATAACTTTAAGTTTTTATCATAATTTTCTCTTTTAGCATATATGTATGCATGGATATATATATGTAGTTTGTGTATATTTGTTAGATTTATACTTAAATATGTCATTTTTATTGGTGCTATTGAAAATGGTATTTTTTTTTAACATTTCTAATGCCATTGTTCATTGTTTATGTTTAGGAAATCAGTTGATGTTTTTATTAACTTTGTTTCTTGGGCCTTGCTATTAGCTCCAGCAGTTTTTTGGTGTTGTTTTGTTTTGTTTGTCAGCTCTTTGGAATTTCTTATTTAGACAATCTCACCTGTGGACTTTTTTTTAAGTTTCATATCTTTCTTTCAATCTGTGTAACTTCTCTCTTTCTCCTGTCTTCTTGCACTAGACAGAACTTACAGCTTTATGCTGAACAAGACTGGTGGGAGGGGAGCCCTTTCCTTTTTCGCTGTCTTAGGGGGACAGTATCCAGATTGGATTCATTCAGCATGATGTTAATTGTAGGCTTTTGTAAGTTTATTTATCAAATTTAGGAGATTACCTCCTATTTATAGTTTCTTGAGAGACTTCATTTCGAAGGTATGTTATAGATTTTGTCAAATGCTTTTTCTCTATCAATTAATATTATCATATAAGTTTTCAAATTTAGCCTGTTAGTGTGGTGAATTACATTGATCAAATTCTGAATGTTGAAACAACCTTGCATTCCTGGAATGAATCCCATTTAGTTATGGTGTAAAGTTCTCTATACAATTTTGGCCTTCAAGTATATGTTACACCTTTGCACATAGTCTTACAATAATTGGATGTACTGGGTCTTGTCTTGTCTTTTTTTTTTCTTTGCCTCTCAGTTTAGGAGTTTCTACTGTCCTCTCATCATGCTCACCGATCTTTCCATTGGCCACGTGCAGTGCTGCTAAGCTTATCAAAAGCATTTTCCATTCTTTTGTAGAGTTTTGGATTTCTAGGATTTTTCTTTTGCTTGTTTACATGTCTGTGCTTCTATTACCCATTTGTCATGCATGTGGTCAATATGCATTGAAACCCTTAACATACCAATTAGTTATTTTAAAGTCCCTGTTTGATACTTCTAATATCTATGCTGACTTTGTTTATTCAGAATGTTTTTTTTTCTTACATTTTACAATGCTTTTTAATTTTTGGTTGAAAGCTAGATATGTATCAGGTCATAGGAAATGAATTAAATTGGCTTTTACTGTGAGGTTTTATGTTAATCTGGCTTCATGTTTGGCTTTCTTTGTATTTGCTGTAGCTGTAGTTGCCATCCATGGGCTGCAAATTTGCTCATTGTTCTTGTTTTCTGTCTCTCTTGACTTTGGGCTTCTCTAAGTATTCTTCCTCAGAAACAGGCCACACCGTTCGCCACCTCTTATATTGCAGACCTGTTGATGAGAAGGTAAATTGTGGAAGAGGGGTGTGATTTATAATCTTATGATTAAATCTCAGCATTTTATGGGATCTGTGTCTCTGAGCTGTTACCTTCACAAGTTTTTCCCCCCACTCATGTACCTTCCCCCTCCTTCCCCCCTTCTCCTTACCCACCCCCGCAACTCCGCCACCCCGGTAGTGAGGTAGGAAAGCTAGACTGTGCTGGAGGGCGGGGATGCATTTCCCGTGGTTGGAAAAAGGCTTTATCTTCCCCTGGGAGGATACTTTATGTTGTGGGGAAAGCTCTGTGCATATACCACAATAATACCCTTTTCCTCCCTTTGCCAGAGATACAGAGAATTTTCTCTTTTTCTTATTTGTGAGAACTGGTGTGTTCCTGAGGAAAACCCCACAAACTTGTGGGAATCCTTCTCAGGTTGCAGCCATCAGAGGTTTCTTACTTTTTCCTTTGTATCCACAATATCACCATGTTAGCCTCCGACCAGCAGAGGGCTTTAGTGATTTCTGCCCCAGGCAAGCAGATCTCACGGTGATTTCTCTGGATCCTCTGTCTTTATTGATTTTGTAGTGGTGATTTATTGTGTGAACTTGGTGATCTGATATATCCAAGAAAAGTTAGTGATATTAGATTTGTTCAGCATTTTTTTTTTTTGGTTGTTGGAATGGGAGTGACAACATGCAAACTCTCTTCATTTCACTGCTAAAACCCGTTGTCCACATTACAATTGCAAAAATTGAATTAGTTGGCTCTCATATTAAATTGAAAATAGTCTCTCTTAAATTGCAAAATACATCGATTGAATTACAAATCCCTAAACTCAGAATCAGGACAGTTCTGTCTCCATGTGAACTCTTTCAAATATTTGAAGACAACATTTCTCCTCAACCTTTCCCACACCACACCACATCAGTTACTATTCCTACAACTCTTCCTGATGAATGTTTCTGTTTGTCTTCATTCTGTTCAATAATGTGCTGAAGCTGGCTTATACCAGTTTAAGAGAGCTGATTATTAAATTTTCAGGAATTTTTGTGATCTGGTAGTTAATTAAGCACAGCCATTATTAAAAATTAAATAATATAAATTTAAAATTGAATAAATGATGTTAAAAGATAATAAATACTCATCACTACCTAGTTTTGTTGCATTTTAATGTCCTTTATGCTCTTGAAGTTATTTTTCTCTTTTGAGTCTGCATGGTAGACTACTGAAAAATGACATGCTCATGTGCATTTCTTCTCAACTTTGCATTCAGTAACATCAGTTGGGTATCTGGAAATCAGTAACAATTTTAGTATATGCACTCCAAAACTGACAAATACTGTAAATCAGACTGGAGTTATTGTTTTGCTAATTATCTACACTTAAAATATGAAAAAAAATGTTAAGAAGCTGTGTTTAATTAAGCTTAAATTTTAAAATGCGTGTTATCTATAGCTGTTATATTATGAGTAATGTAAACAGTTTAGGAAATAGTCTCCCAGCATTTGAAAATGTTTACATCATTAATAAGTGAGATAAATTTCAACATCTATATTTATTTTTCATTTTCATGTCATTCCTTAGTGTGAAGGAAACTACCAACAATATTTGTGTCATTACTACTATCATTTCTCAACTGCAACACTTGTTTGAACTTGGGCCCAAGTGTTCAGCAAATATCAGTGAAAGAATCCAAATGACATGAATTCATAATGAATCTTAATAAATTTTTTTATTATCATTTATAAATTCTATGGTATCTTTCTTTACATTAGTAAAATTTATAATAAAACTATGTCTATAGACATATACATACTATTCTCATTAGAGCCAATTGTTATTTATTTGCACACTTCTAATTCTAACCCTTTACTATACATGCACTCAATTTAATAGTGTTCTTATTTATATGAAATCTAACAAGAATAGTGAAACAATTAACATACCTCTTACTACTAAATAAATAAGCAATTTTATTTTTTATAAATGTAAATCCTCTGTAGAAAAGCTTAAAGTAAACTCAGTGGGCATGGAATTCCAGTAGATTTGTTCCTCAGAAAGCTCCGCTGTGTGTTCCTGCTCTCTCTCTCTCTCCCCTTCTGAACGGGGTGTCTCTCTCACACACCACACAGAAGCGGCTCAGTACCTTCAGGGCGAGTCACTGGAGTCTTGTAAGACAAGCATTTTCTGTATTCTCAGTGGTCCGATTCACTGATTTCCCCCAAGTTTAATTTTCAGAGTCTCTTACACATGCTCAAATATCGTGATTAGACTGCCAAGCTTAACCTGTAACTTCTTGAAAAATAAAAATCTGGGGAGAGTAATAACTAAAACTGATATAATTTATCTTAAGATAGATGTCTTTTAATTAATAAATATTCTTTTGGACCCAATTGGTTTAACTAAAGTAAACTTTTTGTTAATTAAGTAATCATTTTAAAATTCAATTGTAGATATTTTACACTTTTTAATTTATTTTTTATTTCTCCTGACACAGTCTTAGGCCCAGCAGGTAGGCGTAACCTCCTGGGTGACAGCCTGTCCGAAGGAGGCACAGGGCGTTTGTCTGAGCCTCTCTGTGCTGCTATGACAAAACACCACAGAATGGATGATATTATTGCTGTCCTTCCACCAGGAATGCCGTAATTTTTTTTACTGATGGAGAGAACTGGCACAGCTTGACAATAGCCAGTCATCTGCTCTTCGTTCCACTTCGTTCCAAGGACTCTCCACCTTTCACTGCATCGCTGTGGCTTCCTTCATTGGTATGGATGGTGGAAGACAGTGTCACGTGCAGAGGACAGATGGGGACATAATCAGTCACAAGCATGGAAGGCTGCCCTTGCTGTCACGTGGCGTTGTGACCGCATGTTGTGGCTTCCTGGATGTCCCCGCTCTCATAGAATCACAGGCCACATGTAAATGAGTAAGAGCAGTGGTGTAACAATGCGTATTGTTCTGTTTCTGCGCATTCAAAATATGGAAACTGGGTCGGTGTCAGGTGTCTTTGCTCATCTAGGCCTCTGCGGCTCTCTGACATTCACAGGGCGGCCAACGACAGTGCTCCCTCCCGGGCCCAGTTCAGAGACTGAGCAGAGGAGAGGCTGTTCTGTGCATTCTAGGGCTTGTCCGTTCGGCGCAGACATTGGCGAGGCCCCGTCCACCTCTTGTGCCCAATAATTCTGGGAGTGGCATGTCACCAGTTCTCCTTTCTTCCTCTGTGGAGTCATTGTCTTATCTAGCACCCCTCTCCCCTGATCTCCACTTCGTTACTAGACACTGAAAGTGCTGCAGGTCATGGTGACAACTGTTTTGCTAACTGACACTAATGACTAGGAATGGATCCCACATATGCTCATGTTTGTCGTTAGACAACCTCTGTATTGTCTGAGGCTGCAGCACATACCCTGCTGTACTTCACTGAGTCGACCCCAAGGGCTCTTCAGTACCCTCATAAGCACAGTTGGGTTGGACTGACAAATGCTTGCTCTGTGTGCTGGGCTGCAGGTGCTATGGGTTTGCTGCATCATAGTTTGCTGCATCGTAGTGCTTCCTCTAGAACAGCACCTGTGATCAGTGTCTTCCTTTTAGAGTTGTGTAAATGGAATTGTCCTGGCATCAGGCGAATAAAAATACGTAAAGAATTATGCGGCATTAGGATAATAAGTAATGTTTGGATGCTTACGTCTTGGCTGGAATATTAAGTGGTAGAGGTACTGTGGGCCCACTAAATATAAATAAAAGCGCTGACTTCAGCGAACAGCTCGCTTTTGAGCATGGCCCTTTGACAGTTTTTATTAGTAATTGGAAAACCTGCAAAGCGGTTTTCTGACTGTGTGTGAAGGAGAGAACCCAGTCCATAACATGAAATCAGCTCACAAAGCATTTTCACTATGATTACTCCAAATCCCAAAGCAATAAGACAATGCACCGTTAGAAGTTTCCTTGTTGCTCACTGACTTTTAAAATTCACTGGAAAACATCACAATCCACAGGGAGAAAGGTACTGGCAGCACATCTGTTATTGACCATTTAAATAACTTTAAAAAAGAACAATTAAGCTACATACCAGTGTTTAATGTAAATACTTTTAAAACAAATTTGATGTAAACTTTATGCAATTTTGTAGGGGAAGGGAGAGACACAATGGTCTGATAGAGGACAGAAAAATTGAGCTGCTTTTTGTTTTTTGTTTTTCTTCTCAAGCGTAGTAGAAATGGGGTGATTTTATAGGTTACTATGTCAGAAAAAATAAAATATTTGAGGGTAAGAACAACATTGAGGAAAATATATATTTATTTTTGCATGCAACTGACCATTCTGGTGTTTGCATTAATTTAATAATTGCAACATACTCTCTGAATTTATGTTCTAGACTTGAAGGGAGAAAATGTGGGCATTTTCAGGAGTTGGCATATGATTTTACAGAAATCTAAGTGCTCTAAAACTTGACTTACGTCCATCTTATTTCAGCTGTTTTTCCTGTGATATTTTAGACTATCATTCAATGAATTTATTCAAACCCAAGTTCATCGTATGTTTATTAGTATTAATTATTGTTCTCCACCTTTCTTGTGAGACTTTTTCTCCCCGCACCCCACTTCCCTCATTGTTTATGCCTCTTTCTCGCAGCAGATGACCTGCACACTCCTAGATACCAACCATTGGTCCCTTGCTTTTCAGCCATTGTTTGATAATTTTTTACTTCTGTGTTTTTCATGTTTTTTTTATTGATTCCCAACCATTTGTACTTCTACACATAATGATTTTTCACAAAAAGAAGCATCATTTAAGAAACAGCCAGGGGACATTTAGAATAGGTTCAGCTGTCTTGTTTGTCCTGAAATAAGGTTTAGCGTTGGCTGAATAACACATGCCCCACAATTCAATGGTTTAGGACATTGTCTGTTTTTGTGGGTGACTCTCATTGGCGAAGGGTGCATTTGCCTGGGCTTAGCGGGTAGCTTTGACCCTTGTAGGTTTCTGTGATAGCAGCATCCTACTTACTGATTTCTGTATTAGCTTTCTCTATGCAACAAACCATGTCAAAATTCTGTGACCTTAAACACATCATTCCTTACTCATGAAACTGGGTTTCCTGGATCAGAGGACCCAGGATGAGCTCTGTTTGGAGGCTCTGCTTCAAGCTAGTGCTCCCTCTGCACTTACCACTTCTCTGGATCTGGGCTCAAGTCTACTCCAAATCTGGGTAGTCAGGGGCTGAAACTGAGGTCAGGGGAACATCTCTGTAGAAAGTGCTGAGGGCAAAGGCAAATATATTAAAAGAAAGTGGAAACACGCAAGAGTTCTCAAAGTCCAACTTCTTAACTAGTTCATTTTCACCACAAGCTAGAGGAGAACTTCAACATGCTGGACGACTCATGTGAAGGGAAGAGCTGACAGAAAGGTGAAATACCGTCTTGGGAGGGTTCACTGAGACCGAGCACTAATTACACATGGGACAGCTGGTACACATCAGAAGCAGAATGTGCCTGGGACCATGTTGGTCCACTTGGGCATTCTTGATTCTCAGTTGTCCAGCTTTGATGGTATTCCTGGCCCGAGAATGCTCTGGGATGAAGCTCAGGGTCACACTCCCCCTTAAGCCACTGAGACCAGGAGAAGTGTTTGGTAAAGCTGCGGAGATTCTACATTTGTATAAAACAGGGATAAGGGCAAACCTACAGAAACACACGAGGACGTGAACAAGACATGTCCTGTGGTAAACACACCATTCGCGACTTCCTTGTATTACTAAGCTCGTATTTTTAAGCTTATATTTCAGTGGGGTGTTTCCAGGTAGTATTTTTTCCACTTTGGAGACTATTTCCCTTTGGGGAAGCAGATCCTATATGTCTGCAGAAGACCAAGTTAGTTGTGGAGAGGGTTGTGCAGAATAAACCTTATTCTCCAGCATGTACCTTTCATAGGCTTGCACAAGAGCATTTTCATTCAGAAACCAGACCATAGTAAAGTGTGATCCTCTTGTATACTGAGAGGATGTTACAAAATGTTTTTCTGCTTCAGTGCACAATAAAGCATGCATTTTCCCATACATATGATTAAAAATGTATTATGATATAAGTGAACTGCATTTATACATTTATGCATTCTATAATAACTCAGGTTAACTTTTTAAAAAATTGAGAATTCAGCCAACTCAACAGCATAATAAATCTGTCTCAGTATAGAAATAAATTCTTAAATTAAAATTTCAACAATTTCTCTGGCAACAGTAGCTTGTGCCAATAGATGCATTTAGCCACCAGTTACTAGGGAAAATATGCATTCTTCATTACATCTCTGTCACATACGGTATATTTTTGAAACTAGGACCATATATGCTCAACTTCCTTGGATTGGTATGATAACTGAAACTTAGGATACAGAAAATGGGAATAGAAAAATGATATCATTTTCCATATATATTTTTTTCATATATCTTCAGAGAATACTGAAAGTTAGGTTGCTATTTTTTAGGGGAGAGGGGCTTGTTTCTTTTGAATAAGCAAAGCAAACTAATGTTTCTATAACTAAAAAGAAAACAAAAGGCAAATAAATATGTGAATAAGACAATATTTTTAGGATCCTGCCTAAAAAGCACACAAAAGCTCCATGCCCTGCTTGAAACAGACTGTAGTATGCTGAAGCCAATCTAATCAATACTGTAATACAAAAATATGTGGGCCTTGGCTTTGAAGCATTAACGGAATCTCTGAGCTCATTCTAGAATCCAACATGAAACACAACAAGGATTGAAATTTAAGACCATGTCTCTCATTTTCTGTTCAGAGTATTGGCTTACAGTGCATTTTTTTCTCTTCTGGTTTGTAGATGTATTTCATTTGCTTTTCTTTTACAGATATCTCTTTGCCATACATCGAGTTTAGTTTAATAACTGTGAATTTTCCTAGGTAGCATATTTTCTTGGGAGCCTTCTTAGATTTGTCCCATATGTCTTAATATTTCGAAAATGTGTACTTTCCCCCTAGATACTTTATATTTTGCTTTAAAACAATGAATTTTCAGTCTCCCTAAGTTTTTCTGATATTTTTCAGCTATGTCATCTAGATATCTAAAATTCAAATTTATCTAAAATTAACATTTGAAGTCTGTTTGAGGACATGCTCCTTGAGACCAGAGGAATAGCTTCAGCGTTTCTTTCATTGCTCTGGAAACAGACGACCATGAATTCGGAGGTACACGGACGCTGCCCAGCACACAGGTGCCTCCAAGGGCCAGCAAAACACTTTTACGCTTGTGTTCTTCTCCCCACGTGTGTCCTTAAAGCATTAAATCGTGGTTTTGCTCTGCGGAAATAGCACCAGTTACGTGGATGAATCGCATCCTATCAGTCCTTTCTAAGACATCAACTTGCCTCAGTTTTAAAATAGTCATTTTAGGGTGTTGTTTGCCTACCCTAGAAAATGTAATCTCTTTATTTGAGCATCCTCCATGCACATGTTGACTTTAAGAATAAAGTTAACGGACATTAAAGAGGGTTTCCTAAGGGTTATACAAATTACACATGGCCCTCACACACACACACACACACACACACACACACGCACACACGCACACACACGCACACGCACACACGCACTCACACACGCATGCACACGCATGCACACACGCACACACACACACATGCACACATGCACACACGCACGCGCATACGCACGCACACACGCACGCACGCACGCACATGCACTTCAAAACCGCAGCTTTCAAACTGCAAAATCTAAACTTTGCTCTGCCTTTGAAGACAGCACGATTTAACTTTTTATTGTAAAACTAAAGCAGTATGTTTTAAAATGTTTAGTTTATTTGAAAATATCATACCATATACACTTTTCACATATATATGAAATACATTTATGTATAAAATATATAATATATATGAGGTGTTTGTTCCTACAGTGAAACCGTCATTTCCATACTAAGAACTGGGAAAGTTAAAACCTGATTCCTGGTATTATAGCAAATTTTAAAATAGGTTACACTAGTGTTTTTTTTATACATTGAAATTTTACACTTTACAAACTACTCTGACTGGTTTTGGATGGTAGCACCTTGCCACTTACTGTATGTATGATTTCATGTTCTCACATCACCCTTACAGTTGCAATAGTTACCTAAAAATAATGGATGCCTCTATCCAGATAGGAAAATCATAAATAGTAAGGCCCAAGTATTATAATAGTTTATTAGTTTAGTATAATAGTCTATTTTACAAAATACAATAAAATGATATTTTCTCCAAAAGCTTGGATGCTTACTTTTCAAATTTGATTCATTAACTAACAAAGAGGCATTTTTATACCGTGACACTTAATTTGAATCCACAAACACAAAAGTAAAATTTCCTTTTAAAACACCACCATGAACGTATGCATTGTAAATTTCTTTATGAAAAAGAAAATGTTTCTGGATATTTTTTGTTACTGTACTCAAATCAAAGTATTGCTAGCAGTTTATGTATAACAGATATTTCTAATAGAAAATGTAACAAATGAACTGAAACTTTGAACTTCATTTTTAAACTCTTTTTAACTTTGAAGCATATTCTTATTATTCCAACGATGATAGATTCATATTAACATTCTAACCCATTTTAGTCCTAGTAATGAACCTAAAATAGCTTCCAGCTTGCCATGCCGGAATTAATGATAATTAAATGTAACACAAAATGTATTTCCATATTTTGTATTGCTCATATGATTTCATCTCAGATGTAGTATGATTCTTTTTAGAGATGACTACTTCTATTTAATCTCTTTTTCAATTTTAATTTGAATTTCATATTGTTCCTGACTATTTAATGAATATTTTGGGAGATGGCCATGGTGTTGTTAATTATACTGGAGACTGAGTATAATTAATTCTTTTGGACCCAAAGTCAGTTAGTTAATCGATTTCTGATGAAACTCTTAGATTAAACACAGATAGTTCACCTCTTCCTTCCTTCATTTTAATTCCACTCTTTTTCAGTTCAATCAGATTACTTTGGGAAGTTATTGCTGGCAAATCAATTTGTGAAGCTGTTTTGGACATTATCTGGATATTAATAGATGGGAGAATTTTTTCTGTCAAGGTAGCTTGACATTGATTTCTGAAAATTAAGAATTTTTAATTTTAGTCGTTGAGAAATAAAAGCCACCATTATTATTTATAATTCATAGTTAAGTAATTTATAACTGTCTACTAACTACAGGTTTATGTCATCACACATATGAAAAATTGTTGGCACGGCATTTCAAATAATCCTAAAAAACCAAAGAGGCAAAGGTTCGCTGTATTCCCTGACACGTTTCCCACCGTGTTGTCTTTCCAGTAATTGAGTTACCCCTCCTGAGGACGAAACTGATTCCTTAGACAATTCGGTCCGCTCAGTGTTGTTTGAGGAACGCAGTAGAAGATACAGTAGCGTGTGAGGCAGTTGGTCATTTTCAATGCTGTATGCAGGGGCTGTCCAGGAAAAATTCAGCCACAAATGCCTCTGTTTCTCATGATACGTGGCTGGAGACTTTCTGGACAGCCCTCGCATGTTGCTGTACTTCGATACCATAAAATGTCTTTAAATGAAAACAAGGAAGAACATATAGTAAATTAGCATCATTCATTTTAGTTAAGGAATAAACCTTTAAGGATCTTCACACTTATTTTTTGATCTTTACATTTTTATATGATTAGACATAACATTTTTATATATTATTAGAGATAACTTTTAAATGTGTTTTGTGAAATATATATTGAAACAACAAGGATATCCCCAAATAATATTGACTACAGACCTGTTTAAAATTATTTTACACTAAATCAAGTCATATTATTTAAGTTTGTTTCAGTAAAAATTAAGATTCCTCTTAATATATTTGTCATCCTTTGGAAAATAGATTTTTCTAAATACTTTTATTAGTTTTGCAATTTTTGGATTGTACCAGAGAATTCTGGAAAACCCCAATAATTTATAATTTAGCACTGTACAGATACAATTATTTGTAATCTGACCACTAAACTTGCATAGTGCTCCTAGACACCGAATTAGCAAGATAAGACTGTAGTTGTATTTTAAGAATCTATTTCATTATAAATGGATAGACTATTGGGTGGAGTTTCTCCTGAGTCATCACTGTAGTTTAAATTCTAACAGCTGCTTTTAATGAGTAAAAGCTTCTAAAGACTCAGCACATGGTACCGGGAAAGGAAGTCTTTTCGTTTTCTTAACAAAGTGAAGTGTATTCTAGACATCAAAGAATTTGAAGAAGAGTCAGAAAATGTGATGGGAATCTTATTATTTAAGTATATACTTAAAAAGCAAAGCAACATTAGGCTCCTCAATATATTGAATAAGTTTTAAATGAGATTTGATTTGCATAAACACAATAAAATGCTTTAGTATGCAAATTTTATCTCTCTATATTTTTCAACTAAAATGCAAAATGCACCAGGTCTTCTTATGTGCATATTATAATATGATTAAAATAGTTGTGATTATATTTTTGCTTATTTTCCAAGTAATTATACTTTGACTTTCTGAGATAGTTTATATTAACATATTAATTCATTTTATATGCCTTCGAAGCATTTACAAACTTGCAAAGAGCGTTACATTTTACCCATTAACTTGGATTTGTCAACGCACAGCATTGACTTTGTCTGGGATCTAATATTGTATATAAATAGTATTTCTCAGACACTTTCCAAAAATCTTTACTTTTCTTGCCAAAATATTAGGAGGAAGGCAAAAAGTTTTTCTAGTAGCTCTAAAAGCAGAAATAGAAAGCTTAACCAGGAGAAACCAGATGAATCACTGAACGTGAATTTGAGCTGATCTGATGAATAGAGTGACATGGAAATGACCACTGAGTCAGTTCATGTTAAGGGAACCAGTTAAGATCAGAGAAAAGCTGTAAAATGTAACATCGTTACGTTTGACTCAGTTGTGGAAGCGCACTGGCTCTGCCTTTGAACTGCAAGTCCTTGTTTCTTTCTTGCAGATTTTAGGAAAAAGGTTGCTATTCTCAGGGCCCAGGGAAATAGAGCAGCTGGAAATAGGCAATGGCTCCTGGCGCTTCTGGTTGGTTTTGATAAATGTCACGTTTGCTGACATCCTGTTTGACTATGGGCAGGAATCTGGTTAATCTCACACAGAAAAGGGAGTGAATCCTGGGGAGTAATAACACTGTCTCCCACAGAGTTCTTCCTGCTGTCTCTGTTTCATAGATGGGGAAGGAGAAGTAACGTTTGCTCGGGACGCAGGTATCATTCCTATCTAACTTGCGCGATTCCACCCTTCTGTAAAATGGTAGAACCCAGATTAGAACCCAGGAATTTTGGTTTCAAAGTCATTCATTTTTAACCACTAGGTCATGCTCCTGTTAATGGTAGGCAGAGTTTCTAGTGTTTGATTTCAAAGTCCATACCTTTGAGACCCTACAAATAGTTTCCAATAAAAATATATTAATATTAATATTATAAGACACTACCCAGCAGCCCAGTACCAAAACCATGCACATTTTAGTCTACCTAATGTTCTGCCACCTTTTGGGGTGGGGGTTACATTGTTATTATTTATTTGTTTATTTTTATTAAATTTATTGAGGTGGCATTGGCTAGTAAAATTACATAGGTTTCAGGTGTATAATTCTCTAACACGTCATCTGTGTGTCGCATCGTGTGCTCACCACCCGGAGTCAGTTCTCCTTCCATCACCATCTATTTGACTCCTCTTCCTCCTCCCTGACCCCGCTCCCCCCTTACCCTATGGTAACTACTAAACTGTCATCTGTGTCTATGAGTTTTTGTTTCTTTCTTTGTGCTGTTTGTTTGTTCCTTTCAGTTTCATATCCCACCTCTGAGTGAAGTCATATGGTTCTTGAGTTTTTCAGTCTGATTGATTTCTCTTAGCATGATATTCTCAAGATTCATCCATGTCGTTGCAAATGGCCATATTTCCTCTTTTCTTATGGCCGAGTTACATTCCATTGTGTATATGTACCACATGCTCCTTATCCAGTCATCTGTGGAAGGGCACCTTGGTTGTTTCCACGTCTTGGCCACCTTGAATAATGCTGCAGTGAACGTAAGGGTGCATGTATCTTTACAGATAAATGTCTTCAGATTTATTTGGGTAGATACCCAGAAGAGAGATTGCTGGGTCAAATGGTAATTGTATTCTCAATTTTCATAATCCTCAATACTACTTATGGTTTCCAAGAAACATACCATATTTTGGATGAACTTTTACCTTACATGTCCTGTCCATGCTCCCTCCATCCTGAGTTCCTTGAAATGCTATTTCTCCTCAAGTGTCCTCTTTAAGTCATCTCTTGGACCTCTACAAGCTTACAAAGTCTTTTCTTCTGTGATCCCACAATAGCTTGAAAACTATCTCTATACAGCTCATATCATGTTATATTGTATTACCATGGTGGTTTATAAAATGGTTTGTTTAGGACTCCATGAATTTTTTAAGGTAGTGAGATGGATTTAGTCATCTTTATCCATACCGACCTAATATATTGCTGGTCAAACTAGTTGGAATTAATTACATATTTTTGAATAAATGGACTAACCTTAAAGGAATGTAAAAACCTCTATTATTTCATAAATGCACAGATTATTCATCTGATGATTGTATATATATTTACCATGAAACAATAAGTCTAAGTAAAATTTCGCTGTATGTCTTGGCAAAGGCAATAATGTGGAATCCTACCAAGTTTGCATCTTTGTATAGGGGGTTTCTGTTTTCTAAGTTAGCTTGAGTTGTTAAACTGACTTCCAATAACTCCTGGCACACCTGGCCTTGTTACACATAAGGCAAAATTCTTCCACTCATTCAGGCTGCTTTTACAGCAAACGATTTGTTATAGCTGTCTCGTAATCATAGTAAGAACATAGCCATTTTAATTGAGGGTATTACTAAGATTTATTGATCTACCTTGGCTAATGTTGGAATTTAAAAGGCAAGAAGCCACAACACTACACAAAAATGTCAATTTTATGGATTTTCTGCCAGACATAAGGTCATTTTCAAAAAAGCCTTGGTTCCCCAAAATGTTTAAGTATATTCACCATGAATTGTCTTCATCCTACCATTATAAAGATATCAATGTCCATTTCACTTTGCTGTTTTATGAGATTGGAACGCACAATAGGATATGGCTCTGTGTGGAATCAGACTTCCTTTGGACACAGCAAAAAAGAACATTTTCATATTTATGGTTGATATTTTATAAAACCCTCCTACCAATTGATTGTAGTCAGTATTCAGTACAAGCGACTTACTGGAGTAGACAGGTGCTTATATATATTTAGGGAAGTTGATGTCTGTGGTTGACTTAGTGTTACTAAATGGCTAAGCTCGTTTCACTCACACTCCATTTTCAAAACAAGTGGATTTGAGCTTTTATTTTGTGAAAAATATCGTGGAAGAAATGTGAGCTTAAGAATATTAAAGATATTCTTTTATGAGTCAGTTAATAAAGAATCTGTAAGTTATGTAAATAATGCTCGTTAGGGAAAAAGTCAGAGGTATACAGGACATAAAAGTCTTATATTTTGTTTAATTTATTTCAGAATTTCTTCTCTTCACATTCTTTTTCCTTTCAAGCAGACATACTCATAACTCCTAACACCAATATTGAGTTCCCTTAAACTTTTGTTTGTTGCCCTTACCCCCAAACCCTGATATTTAAATGTTCCATCACATTTATGGCAACATATATCCACAGAATTAATGTATTATTTCAATAGGTATTTATTCTCATGAAAAACAAAAAGATGAACAGCATTACTGCAGAAGTGCCTTTAGTTCATTAAGAGTCATTGTTCAATCACCTCATTAATAGATATGCTATCACTTCTTCCTGATATGATTTACCATTCCTAAAAGAAACTTTTATATCAAAATTAGAATTATTATTTGGAAAGTAATCTCAAGTTTTATTTTATTTCTAAATGTTATTTCCAAAACTAAGATAGTTCTTTTGGGTTATTTTCTTTTTATCTTTTTCCCCTTTCTTCTTCCTTCTTTCTTTTTTTTTTTTTTAAATAACAGTGTGTGTTTAATAATGGTTGTGTAAAAACCACAACTCAGTTTCTACAAGTCATGTCATAACGTGGAAGGAGTCTTCCTGCTGTATCTACTTCAATAGACATTGGCAAAGTCCCTCATATGCAGTCATCATGAAGGCATGTGTTGTTGTTTGGTGAACATTTGACTATCTTTGAGTAAAGCTATTTAAAAACTTATACAGATTGTGAAAGTGTTTCTACTCTATGCTGTTCTACTCATTGTTTTGCTATTATAGGCCCGGTATGAGGCCTTTATGAGAACCTGCTTGAATCACACTTAACTTCTGAATCACATATGTTCAAAGTTGAAAAATAAAATATAGTATATTAGAAAGGTCTCATGTTTTTAAGCATTTTAGAAAATGTCCCATGTCATTCTAAGCCTTTAAATGAATTAGAATTTGTGATAAAGGAAAAGCTTTTATTTGTTAAGTCAATAAAACTTTTATTTTGTACAAGAATATCTTAGAATAAGAAACTGACTTAAATTTTAAGAGAAAAAATTCTAAGGAAGGGGAAAGTTAAAATATTGTGTGTGTTTGAAATCATAGGATAATCAGTAATGAATTGTTACAAAAAAACAGCATTTTTAACAGAAGTGGATTGAAATACTGACTTATCAGTTTGGCCCTACAACAATTTATCATTTATTGTGTATTATTCTCAATACACATTTAGACACCTGCAATCACTGTAATCTCACTGTAGAAGGAGAAAAGAAAATGCTCAGTGTCAGTCACCAAAAAGAAAATTAAAGTTTACTAGATAAAGAAATTTTATCTAATCTTTGATACATGTGTTTTGTGTTTTCTTCTTTCTGGATGGCTAATAGCAGTATGTGAGGGACATGTTTTTTAACTGCCATTACTGTGGTCAACGTCATGCTCTTTGTGGGAGAAATGAGGCTCTTATGAAACATTCAACAGGGATGATGCTGTTTTGATCCTTTTGTGTTTTATAGTTTGCTTGGTATTGAGTATCACTTTGGAGACTTTCTGTTAAAAGTCAATTATGCATCATTGCTAGAATATGACATTACTGATTTAGATATTATGTTTTCCTTTATTACAGACACTCAGAAATTATTTTAATAACATTGACATCAGTGATGGTTAAAATTCATGGATAATTTCAACAGTCTGAGCTAATTGGGAGAATTCATTGATTTTTATGTAAATAAAAGTAGACAGTGGATGACTCAGTAATATCAGTTATCTTTTAAATTGTACTTATCTACTAACTAATTTGTGTCAAACTGATTTCAAGTTGTTATTTACATTCTTTATAAATTCTCTTTTATCTTCCTAAGAGAGAATTAATTACTTTGTTTTATGAAACATAGTTCTCCCACCTACTTTCAAAAAAATAGATATCTGTAATAGTTCTACTTTGGTCTTGTTAATAAAATTTCCTAAAGTAAGATGTAGCCAGGGAGCTATTACATTATCGTAATTAGCATCAATATCTACTTTCCTTAACCTTTCTTCTCCATTCCTGCATTTTTATGTGTGTGTACACAAAAATTGTATTTAAATATAGCTCTATAATAATAAACTGTGCACTATCAAAATAACTTAAAATAGGCCTACTATGAAAGTATAAAGTAGGTTACCAGCCTAAGTGGTGTGTATGGCTTAGATCAAAGGTTAGTGTGTCACCAGGATTAGTTTCCATTCAAACTGCCTTTACCCTTAGATTGTTTCAAAAGTCTGGGTCTTTATTGTGCTTTGCCAGGTAATATGGACATTAATAAAAGGAAAGTTAACATTTTTGCTGCAAATATCTTTAGCAAATCTAAGGGTTATATGTTAATTGTTGTCGTCTGGTATTACTGTATTACACAGAACCAAATGTCACTAATTTACAGTCATTTTAACTTTAAATTTAAGAAAATAAACTTATCTGAATTTGACTTTGCAAACTAACTTCGGGAAATTATAACAACTTTAACATTTTAAAAAGGGTCCATGAAAACTTCATGTAAAATAGTAGCTATTCTGCTTGCATCCTTGCATGCCCAAAGCTCTGTATAGATAGTGTCACCTGTGTACAGTTGTGAGTATAACACAAATGGTCAGCTCTGCTATGACGAGGATTATGTTGTAGTGATTGTAGTGATTATAGTGATGAAGTAGCTTTCCTCAAAAACATCCAGTGCACCATAGGCTGGAGTTTTCGTATTATTGTGGTTTAAATCATGCAACTATCAGTACATTTATCAAGTTTGAAATATGTCTTCTGTGAATACAAATGCCACAAAACCAATAATTTTGTTTCTTGAAACTGGGAATTTTTATCCAGAAGAATAAATGGATACATTTATTCTTGTTATTTTGTTACATTGTTATCTTGTTATAGTCTTGTTATTTTGATTTGTGCTCAGCTACACTAACCATATTAGCAAACATAATATTATAATAAAAAGTCTAAAAATTGAATTATTTAGCATTGAAAAATCAGTCAAAATCCTGTTTTGATAAATCTAGGTAAAGTATAATAACGTTTAGTTGGTATGATATATGCATAATACCCAATGCTTATGCAAAACATGAAGATATAGTCTCAAATTTTACATGTAGGGATAGATATTAAAATGACACAGAATAAAAAATGATTATGATTGAGGTTTTCAGTAAGACATAATTATACTGAAATATCACAGCATAGCCTTTTAAACTAAGGATTTAAACTTCTGTAAGAACTGATCTCTGGAAAGAAAGAAAATAATAAAAATTTGAGATGTGTGCATTGCTGCCAGAAGTCCTGTTGTAATTCACATTATCAGTAGCTCAGCAGTCCTTTTGCTCATGGCTAATGTATTCCGTATTTCATAAAATGGGACAAGGAGTGCGATTTATCGAACTAGAACTCAATACGTCACACACTGTTGAAATAGTACAATACTTGGCTCCTAGAAACATCACTATTATCATTATACTTATGACATCTTAGACAACGGAAAATACTGCTTTTGTCTCCGCCGGGGCACAGTGCTCGCACTGCAGGCGGGCTCCCCGTGCAAGGCCCGGCTTTGCCCGCGTGTGCGTTGTTGCCTCGGGTGGGGCGCTTCCAGTTACCACGTAAAGATGAAAAGCGCAAGTTCGCCTCTTCTTAGATGAAATGGAGAGCCTTCCAAAGACGGACTGGGAGATAGAAGCCACTTCCAGTTTTGTTCTAGTTACTCTCTCCTCTTTTGTTTCTAATAATAAGAAAATACGATGAAAACAGCATTATCCTTACTCCCTTTGTCTAGTACCTGGGGAAGATGTGTGCTTTCTAAAGAAAATACTGGAATATTCATGTGTCATAGATAATGTGTCAACATCATAATTTTCAATAGAGCATAGACAAAATATCCTCAGTTGAAGTTATCTACATTTTACCAACAGTTTAATTTATTATTAAATATTCTTACAGCAACTCAAAACTTTTCTTTCAGTTATACATCTTCCCATTGACCGGTGTCTCTGTTATTTTTATTTAGCTAGTAATCCTTTTTTTTTTTCCAATAACCAAGTACTTTTGTGAAAATACTGCCAACAATTCTATCATAGTTTTATTCATCCAAAAATATGCCAGATGCTTAGTCTAGGAAAAGCCACTCTCAGAATGGCAACTAATAATGCTTAAAATAAAACAAATCATGTGCAATATTTTCCAATCACTTCAGAAATGGTAGATAAGATAGGTTTATAATTTATTTCAATATTTATAATTTTGTGTCCAAATTTAAAACCACCAACTTCTGGGTAATTGAAAGTTGTATTAAAAATTACTACACTAGGGTTAATAGACGGAGAAGAAAAAAGAGGTGATTGATGAAAATACATATTTTATTTATATGGAACACAAATCTAAATAATCATGTGCCAGTATTTAGGAAAATATGTGGATTAGAATTTTTTTTTTCCCTTTTAAGTACAAGATAGCCCAACGTGTTATGGCTGGTACTTGATTTTTACCAAAATACCTCAAGATAATGAAATAGGACACTGTCGAATACAGGCAGAATTGACATGTAAGCAGGCCAAAGTCATTTAGTAACTATCAAACTTCAAATTAAGAACCAGCTGACCTTCCAAGCACAGCTCACGTCACTGACATTCATGGGACGTGCATAGCTTCTCACCATGTGATGTTTTCTCTTCAGGATATGAGGCGTAAATGGATTTATTTTTAAATGTTGAGAACAGCCTTGCACACCTGCAAAAATCCCCAGTCAGTCGTGGTGTGTAACTCTTTCTATACATTGTTCAATTCTATTGGATGATGTTTTGTTGAGGATTTTTGCATCTATATTTGAGTCTTGTTTTCTGATGCTTTCTGACAATCTCTGTATTTTAATTGATGCATTTAGACCATTGACATTTAATGACTGTTGGTAATCATTAGATGATATCCGTCGTTTTGTTACTGTTTTCTATGTGTTGCCCTTGTTCTTTGTCCCTATATTTTCTTCCACTTTTTTTTTCCATTTTGTGGGTTTAATTGAGTATTTTGTGTGATTCTGAAACAGGCCTAGAGAACAGTGGTGTGAGATTTGGGAGGAGGGCAGTGTCTGCCGTCCTGTGAGTGGGCAGCAGTCTCTCAGGGAGCGTGTGCCTGTGGGCCGCGAACGTCAGGAGTGTTTGCCAGTCCCCCTCCTCCTAGGTGAGACGAGGGGGCCAGCCTGGGCTGAGATTGAGTTTTCCCTTCTCTTAAGTGGAAGGCTACAGTGAGCTGAAGTTGGGTTTTTTCCCTTTGCCCGGGGCAGTTAAACTCTCATAATACCCCAGCAGATAGTGTTCTGGTGGACAAGTCCCCCCAAGTTCAGGCATTGTTAGATGGTTCCTCTTCTCCGCCTCCTCCTGGAAGCCCCAGGTGATTTTTCTCTGCTAGTCCCTCTGGGAACCGGTTAGCTCCTGGGGGTAAATCTTGCAATATTGTAGTGATCTCCCTGTGATGGGTGCCCTGGAGCTTTTAGCTCTCTGACTCGTCCACAGTGGTGATCCTCCAACATTCGTCAGTACGGTTCAGGTTTTCCTGCGTAGCACCAGTGCCCACCATTGTTTCTGCTCCTGGGTCTCTGCTCCGGGAAGCTGTATCTCTTGACTGTCTCACCGACCTCGGCATCAGGGGTCTGTCCCCTGTCCTTCCTCTCTTAGGATTCCAAGAAGAGTTAGTGATGTTTTCAGTCTGTTCAGCTTTGTACTTGGTGGGACACAGTGGTGCCTTCCAAGCTCCTTATGTTAGAGACCAGAAACCAGAAATCTTGACTTTATTTCGAATAATATTTTTCTCCCTAAATTTCAGCCTCAGTTTACCATTTCGTGTGAACATATATGCATAAACTTGAGGAAGCGTACGTTGGAGGAGTTGGAGAGAAGCCTAAGAGCTTTTGGCTTTTTGGATTTTTTGGCCAATTAGGAGAAATACATTTTTCAGAATGTTTTGAGTGGGGATTATGCTAATTAAATAGCCGTACGCCTAATACTGACTTCGGTGTGTAAGGCAAAGTGATATGAGCGTGAAGAAGTGTACTGAGTCCATATTTCAGGTGGCTTATAAAACAACAGGAACGTTATTTCCGTCGGCTCTGGAGCCTGGCACGCTCCCACTGTGTCCCCACCTGGCAGAAGGGCACTGACCCTGCTCGTGAGGGCTGCACCCTCAGGACCCAAACACCCCAAAGTCCTCACCTCCTAACACCATCACACTTGAGGACTGGATTTCACCCCGCGAATCTGGGGGCAAACAGACATTCCGGCCATTGCTCTGTGACAGATGTCACAAGAATAGTGTATTTTAACAAGTAAGCTCCGTTACCTTTCAAACGCTAAAAAGTATGGGGTTCTTTTTCTTTAAGTTTGTAGTTTGGGCTGGTATGGGGATTTCAACTTGTAAAACTCTTTTTCTCAAGCCAAGTTAAAGGAGTCACGGGTGTAAAAACAAAACCAAACCAGAACCCCTGAGTCGGCATTCCTTGCTCCGTACAGAGAACCTTGGGGCGACAGCTGACCGCCTGCGGGGGGAGAGCTGTGTGAAATACCACCCAGTCCACTAGAGCGGGCACCGCAGGCTCCGAGAAGGGACACTGGATCGTCTAGGCCGCTCGGACGTGCCAAGGCACGAGTCACAGCCCCTGCCCAGCGAGGGAGGGTGTGAGCCCGGGACCCAGCCGGCCCCCAGAGGGCAGCAAGTGAGCGGTGTTGAGTGACTGATCCTCGAAGGGGCCTTGGAGACCAGGGGAATCGGAGCCGGTGGGGACGGTGGAGACGGGCCGCGGGCAGTGAGGCTTGGTGGCCGGCGTGCAGATCGGCTTTGCTGTCAGAGCCGTCCTGGGCATCGAGGCAGGCGCTCTGCTCCGCTGAGTTGCGGTGGGCTTGGGGACGTAATAATGTGTTTTTCTAGTTTGTAAGACACAGGCAAGTGCTGAACAAATAGGGGTTTTCCACCAAAAGCCACTGACACCTAACCACGCGACAACATGAACTACTCCCTCGCGTCTTGGCATCTCGTTAGCTTCATCGGAGAAGAAAATCCCAGTAATTGCCAAAGTGCTTTTCTCTCCAAATGCAAACAAGCTTAATTTAATGCCAATATTCAATTACCTCAGCATTTATTTTGAAATCATGTTAACTGTATGGATGTATAATTACAAAGACACTACACCTGTTAGCGAGAGTCAGCTTACCGAACGGCCGGAGTGCCATCTGGGGACGAATTATCACTAATAGGGTCCATCGATAAATACGTGTCCATCCAGCTTCCGTTGGTGATGTTTTACTTTTTTTAATCATTGACGTAAGCAAAACTGACAAATAAGTAGAATGGTTTCTGCTCTATACGTATGTTAATTCTTAACAATTTATTAATGGATCTCTGAATTTCAACAAGATATCTGAAGTAATTGTGAAGTATAGAACATAGTATTTGTAATTAACTTACTAACTTCTGGGCTTTACCGTTAGCTTACATGATTTAAAATATAATTTCATAAATATTTGCTGCATATAAGTTTGAAATGAAGGGAAGTGGCTACTGAGTTAAAGACCAAATCCCCATGAGTTGTTGTGAGGATTCAGCTAGTACAGGTGTGTGCGCACGCAGGTGCATGTGTTTGTGTGAATTCCTCACAACGCTGCCTCGTTATTAAGAAGTCCGCACTAAATGTGTGGTGTTAGTAGGTAAAGGGAGTAGTATTGTTGTGAGTTTTGTGCTTCTTTTAAGAATGAGATTTGTATATCGTGCTTACAACATTGCAAGCTTAATTCCTGTTTTCGCGTTTTGTGAGATGCCTGCATTCCCTTTGTTGTGTTACTTTCAGAATATTTCATCCAAGTTCCCTGAAGAATAATTTCAATAACTCATGAGAATCAGGCAGAAATTTTGCTAACCAGATTTATGTATTTTTTGCCTCAGTCCAATACTGTGTCATTTAAATTTTTCTTTCTATTAATATCTTCCTATGGATTGAACACCTACTGGTGTTTAATGAGAATGATTAAGAACGGGGCTCCCACACCCGTCCACGTAGGTTGTGTATTGCACAAGTGTTCACTAACCTCAACCACTTGAAGAGGTCTGGGTTAAGGGGTTACCATCGAAGTTGTAATACTTACTTATTTTTTCTCTGCTATTATGTAAACACACTACCTTATTCTGGCTTATCAGTGTGTATAGAGAGAAATATTACCAAAATTTTATTAATCAGAGAGAATTTATGGACGTTACTGAAGTTATTGTTCAGTAAGTTTCCTATGTATCTCACTTAATCACACTGGGCTTTAACTTTGGTGTATAAAATGAGAGTAAATAACACAATTAGACGGATGGCTTCAATATCCGTAATCACACGAGGACCCATGGGCTAGCGAGGGCATGGCGGTCTGGGGGAGACAGAAAGCAAACCCGAGTGTAGTTGCTGATTTTAAAAGAGCACAGGAGGCTGAGGAGAGAAAGGAGGTCACCTAGGAGTGTAATGAAAGTGTGGGGGGACATTCACCCCACCATCTCCTGCAAAGCCTGGGAACTGCACTGCGGTTCATTTTGCTCTCTGTTTAAAACCCTCTGTTAGTGCCTTTCCAGGAGTGGTTTATCTTACATGTGTAGCAAACACATTTGAGCATTTATAAAACAAAATTACAAAATTTTCCCTTTCCGAATCCCCCAAGAAAAGAATTAGAGTTAGGTCGTCTCAAGGAGTATTTTTTCTCTTAGCCCAGCATTCAAGGGTGTCTTTTTCTTTCCTTTGAGACATTTTATTTTTCAATTACATTCGGCATACCGTGCTATGCTGGTGTCAGGTGGACAGCACGGGGACACATCACTCACACGGCTCAGTAAACCCTCATTCCGGTATGTCTGGTTCCCCTCTGACACCGTGCACAGTGACTGCAGTGCTGTTGCCTGGGTGCCCTGTGCTGCACTGTACACCCCTGTGACTACTCTGTGACTATGAATTTGGACTTCGTGATTGCTTCGCCTTTTTCCCCCACCCCTCCGGCTCTCCTCCCGTCACCCCAACAGATCTTGTACCCATCTGACAGCACACAAAGTTACTGCAACCTTACTGTGTCCCCATGTTCTACTCTACATCCCCATGATTATTGCCCTGTAACCTCAAGGTTTCTTAAAGAAAAAAATATAGCACTTACGTTCCAAATTTTATTGCTGTTTACATTTACTGTATACATTTTCTATTTTAAGAAAAATTAGAAAATTTATTAAACTTTGCAATGGTAATCAACAAGTATTTAGACAGAAGTTTAAACTTCAATTAGTTTACTTCCCCAAAATCATTTTGTGTGAAGCATTAAACTGGAATGTTTCTGTCTCCAAGTATCTATGGACAGTTTTGTCATTTCAAGTCACTGTTCTCTCACACAGGAGACATGGGGAAGGCTTCTTCTATATCTGAGAATCTAGTCCTCTTGCCCACACACATGCGTGATAATTGTCTGTACGTGGACATCTCAGGTCATAGCTGTCCCCAGCAGTATTCTGGAGCCCATTCACTGGCTCTAAATACATACCCTAGCAGAAATGAAACACTAGGAATGATGATAGCGGTGATAATTAGTATTACTGTTTTTTTTTTGTTTTGTACCATTTTCAGATTTAGGATATTTAATTATACTCAGATTTTATGTCTTAGAGCAGTTTTGGGTTTACAGAAAAATGGAAGAGCAAGTTCACAGAGTTCCTATGTACCTTCTCCACCCTCTCTGCCCAGCCCACAGCTCCATCTGTGAGCATTTGCGTTGGTACAGTACAGTTGTAACTGATGAAACAATACGTAAGTAGAAACCCGAAGCATGCCTAGGATCTGTGCACTGACAGCTACAATATGCTGAGGGAAAGAATGAAACTAACCCTAGAAAATGAAAAGATTTACTGTATGGGATACTAGGCTCAACATAGTAAAAATTATCTACAGGTTTAGTGCAATTACTATAAAAACTCCAGAAAGGATTTTTGTGTATACTTGTATAGACAAGCTTATTCTAAAATTTCTGTGGAAAGGAACAAGCTGTAGAATTGCTAGAATAATCTTGAAAAGGAAGCATAAAGTAAGAGGAATCACTCAACCTGATATTAATGATTATTGTACATGTCAGATAATCAGGACAGCATGGTGGCGGCAGAGATAGAGACACATAGGTGAATAGCACACAGTAGGTAACCCAGAAATAGACCTACATGTGTGTGACCGACTGATTTTTGACAAAGGTGAAAGGGCAATTCAGTGGAGGAGCCATTAAGAATTCTTAGACTTGACAACAAAAAGCATCGATAGAAGGAAAATTGATACATTGGACTTCCTCAAAATGCAACTCCACTCTGAAAATCATCAGTAAGAGAGTGAAAAGATAAGCCACAGACTAGCAGAAAACGTCTGTAAGCCACAGATCTGAAAACATCAACAGTATCCGGGACGTCCAAAGAATTCTCAAAATTCAACAGGAAATAATCGTGTAGTTAGAAAACGGGCCCGGGGGTTCCCTGGCGGGGTCAGGGCCAGGCTTCGGTGCTCCCACCGCCGCGCCCTGGGTTCCATCCCTGGGTTCCATCCCTGCACAGGGAACCCCCCCCCCAAAAAAAAAGGGCGATGCACATAACATTTCAATGAAGAGGATGTGCAGGGGGTAAATCGGCACTTGGAAGCATTTTCATATTACTCCCAATTAGGAAAATGCAAATTAAAGCTACAGTGAGTGGGAAGGACATACTTCGCACGTCAGACGGAGTGGAAGTGGTGGCAGCCTTGTGGCGGGACCGCGCGTGCATTGCTGATGAGAATGCAGAAATGGGACAGCCGTGTGGAAGACTTGGGCAGTTACTTTTAAAATTAAATATGCAGTTTCCATCTAACCTAGCAATTATATGCCTGGGCATTTGTCCCAGGGAAATTGCCATGGATGTTCCCAAAACATTCCACACAGGAATGCTTGGAGCGGATTTATTGATTGTTAGTAGTTTCTTGTTGCTGCTGTTGACGAATCATCACAGATTTGGTCGCTTTAAGAAACAGATCCTTATTCTATCACAGTTATAGAAGCCAGAAGTCCTATTTGGTATCACCTGGCCAAAATCAAGGTGTCCACAAGGCTACCCCCAGCCCACCCCCGAGATTCCAGGGGGAGATTTTCTGCCCTTTGCTTCTCGCAGCTTCCACCTGGCTGCCAAGGCCCCTCATCTTCACGGTACCTCTGCCTCCCTCTGTGGCAATATCGTGGCACTTCTTCCCCTCCTCTGGGGGGAGGGGTGTCCCTTAGTCTCTCTCCGATAAGGACATCTGTGATTGCATTTATGGTCCAACCAATGATCCAGGGTGAGCTTTCCATCTCAAAATGCTTCATTTATTGTATCTTCAAAGCCTTTACCATTTAAGGTAACACTCAGCTTCCAGGAATTGAGAGATGTACATCTGGGGGGTGGGGAGCATTATGTTACTATTCATCCTACTGCATTCATAGTGGCCCCTTATTGATACAAATGACCCTTAACTGGTGACTCACTAAACAGTCTTTGATACACACATTCTTAGAATATTGCTCAGCAACAAAAAGGAGTAACTATGGATATGTGTAACATATTGGCTACATCTCCAATGTGAAAAAGAAAAAGGTCAATACCAATAGGTTCTGTACTTCATGACTGTATTTATGTAACATTTTGTAAGTGACAGAATTTTAGAGACGGAGAAAAATTTAGTGGTTGCCAGGGTTTGGGGACAAGGGGTTTGGTCCAGAAGGAAGTGACTGTAATCATTTAAGGGAAACTATGGAACTTGGTGACGTTGGTACTGCTTTATGTCTTGGCTGTGATTATAGATACACACATGCACATGTAACAAGACTTTGTAGAACTAATCACACACACACACACACACACACACACACACAACACATAAGACCAACATATAGAACAATAGTTCTAATAGTAGTAATTTCTATTTATTCAATGTGTATTCATGTTAGACATTGTGGTAAAAACTATGCATATTATAGATTTTAGTCCTCAAGGGTCTCATCATGGAACTAAAACCATTTTCTCATTTTATATAGAGGAAAAAACTAAAACACAAAAATAATATCTTACTTTGCAAGTTACAGAACAGTAAATTGCACAACTGAGTTATAAAACTATATGGAATTACTTCAGAGCCCACATCTTAAATATGACACTAATGTTTGATTATACTCATTTTATATATGGCCTTTTATTAACATTATAAAATATAATTGTAAACCATTAATATTATTACAGCTGTATAAAAATCTGAATAATTTACAAAATGTATTGTGAAATATTACACAGGGAAAATACCATGCTAGCTAGCTTCACTGTGATGAAAATTTTAATTGTCCTCTCTGCTTGCCATTGAGGTTCAGTAGGTTTACATATATAGCAAAGAATAATTGGCTCATTATGATGTAAATAACTATGATAGGGAAAATCTTCATTATTTACAATAAATTATTTTTGTGTTGTCAGTCTTAAATTAGCTACTGTGCTTAATTACTAGATGGTGTCTCTGCCACATCCAAATTCATGCACGCAGGAGAAATTACTTTAGCAAGTTTAATGTCACAGTAATTTCCCTTTCTTCACACGGGAGCTAATATTCCCCATTATCTTGTTCACCTAATCTCTCTCACTACTGCCAGGAATTCTAAGGGCCATACTTACAGAAGGTCTAGGAAATTGAGCCATTGATTTATTTGGAAATATTAATAGAATCAACTCTCATCCTTAGATTGAGTCAGTTTTTATGACCCTGTGTTCATTTAGCCATTCAGTTGTTCATCCACATTAATGGAGCACCAGCGCTTCCTGTACAACCAAGTTCTAATTATTGTGCTAAACGAAAATGTGAGTCGGATACAGTCTCTACAGTAACCTAACCTATAATCTGATGGAGGAGAAACCCTTAGAAACAACCACGCAAAATGAGAGATACGTATTACAAACAACGTGTACTGAGACGGAGGTGAAAACACATTCAGTCTCGCTGGAGAAACTACAAGACATCCACAGAAGTTGTCGAATTCGTTCGAGAGGCAAGCTCCTAATTGGGGGACAGGGGCCATGTCCAAAAGTAGTTCCAAAAACAGTGCACCGACCGTGCAAGTGTGTCATGGCAACATCAGTTTGAAGAATATAGAAGGAAATATATATTAAAAGGAAATTATATAATCTTCTTATCCAGATTATTAGAAGATGTCAATAGCCTGCACAAGTTTGGCACCCGGAGAACCGTGGTAACTTTCAGGAAAGACGCGTCACAGCCTGACGTGCCATGTTTCCCACGGGAACGTGCAGTTGGATTATGCACAGGGGACAGTTGATGCAACCCTTCTGAATTGAGAAATATTTAAATTGGGGCTAGACCTGAGGGAAGAGAACTACATTACTTTTTTCTAGTTTAGGACATTGTCAGTACTGTGCGAAAGAATTGCTCTGTCACTCTGACTTCACTGGCTTAGCACTCATCATGGGACAGGTGCATCCCGGGACACTTCGGATCTATTAGCTCAGACACACTCGGAGCAACACCGTGAGGGCAGGGGGTGAAGCGCGGAAAGGTTTAAGAATTCCCTGGGTACCTGCTAGGAAATGACAGAACTTGTATACAAATCCAAGGACTCTGGCCTGAGAATCTGTGCTCTACATACTGTTCTATGCTGCCTCACTAAAAACAAAAACATAAGCAAACAGAAACAAAAGGATTCTGATTCATTTTAATATTCTGTGCATTAGTAACTGTGATGATGATCATTTCAATTAAATGAAATTAGAACTTTAAGTGTAACTCTACAATTATACAAATGTAGATTGCTTCAAATTTTTATGTATAAAGGTAAGGCCCCCTAATTAGAGAAAATTCAGAATATCTACAAACATAAAAAGAGACATATGTATAATTCAAGCACTTCTGCAAAAGGCATGACAAATCATGATGGTGTATTAAAGTTCAATTTAGTTCAATACCTATACGAACATACCTAAGCACATAAGCACATATGGGTTTGGTGAAACGGAACCATCGTATATGTTGGTATAGGTTTGAGTTTACTTCTATATCTAGCATCATATTATTCTGTTTCTATTTTCCCTTGAAGTCCCTTCCTTCCCTTCTTCGTTCCATCCATATTCTCTCTCTCTCTCTCTCTCTCACACACACACACACCCATGTGGTTGTACAGCCCAAAACAGCAAGGATCAGTGGTGCCACAACCTGCCATGCTCCGGGCACCTGTGTTACTACAGCTCACTGGCTCTCAGGTGCCCGCTGCCCCGTGAGCTGGGATTCTCAGGCGGGGTTCTCGCAGCACGGTGGAGGACCCGGGCACCTTCCGTTACATAGACAGACACACGAATGTTAAAGGATGTGAGCAGAACTTCCAGAAACTTACTGATCCGTCAAATGGCATTTCAATCTAATTAATCTCTCATGTCATATCTACAAAAACCTGTGACATAGATTCTATTATTATTATTATTTCGTCCTTCAGATGACAGTTCTGGAGGTTAAATTTGAGCCACTTGCTATTATTTTTCAGTGTATGCAGTCAGAGTTCCAACCTTAGTTATCGCACCTCAAGGCCTGAGGTCCCAATATCTCAGGCAATGCAGTGTCTTTTTTTAGCCATTTAGTTGCATAAATTTGGTCAAGTCATTTAACGTCTTTGTAATCATTATCTTTCTTGTTGTTGTTAAGTGAGTATAATATTCCCTAACACACTTACAAAAAGGAAAAGGGAGCACAAAGACTATGTTAAAAGAGTTAAGAAAACACAAAAATTTTTAACTCCATCACTATACCAGTAAAAATGTTATCGTAAAAATGCAAAGGCATTTCGCAGTTAGAACATTTTTCAGCAAAGGCTAGGCTGGCCGTGGAGGGTGGCACCCACAGCTCACCACTTCACCAAAAACTGACAGGCAGTTGACCTTGACCTCACCGAATTCCTTGAATGTTCAGTGTTTCTCTATTCTCTTAGCTTCACTGCCAGAAATTTAGCTGGACTTAGTTTCTCTCACATTAATAGTTTAAAAAACCTATGAATTTATACCTATGTTTTAGTGTAAATTTCAAGGAAATAAAAGATATTGAACTTACATACTCACAGTAGTAAATTATTATTTCCTAAATCTCTCCTAATTTACTTCTCCTTTCTACTAATCCAAGTATTTTTATAAAATGTTTCATAGGATTAGTCAGATTTATGTTTTTCAGACTTTAGAAATCATCAAACTCAATTTAGGGACTAGAAAATTAGTTCTCCAAGTAGTTAAGTGACTAATTCAGAGTCATATATTGGAAGCAAAATTGATCCAGATGTCTTAAATTCCTATTCAAGTCTTAAGATATAGCTTTCAAGTCTGGACTAAAATAAATGTGGAGCTTTTGAGTTCATCTTTAAGCGTCATGGTGTTTCCCTTTCTCAAGCTCTGCCTTAAGTAACTGAGTCCAAGGAGAATCGAACAGCACTGTTACCTTTCATGATTCCAGGAAGGCGGCAGTCCTAAACCCAGAACATCAGAACGCCTCGGGTGTTTGCCCCCTCCCTCGTCGGGACACACTTCTCATGTTGGAGAAAGACAGGAATGCTCTTCGTCCCTTGTTCACGTAGTTACAACAGCATTTGTCACTTCTAAAGGCGCTGTCAGGGAAGACATTGTCCGGATGTTGTTATAGCACGGCATCATATGTCAAGCGTTTTATCGTGTAGGATGAAATATGATAAATCTTCACGGCACATTTATAACAGGTTATTTTTGACAACACAATTGTAAAGTGAGTTGCCACCATTAAACCCCACTATGGAAGGTAGCAGGATAGAGTATCAAGTTGTAAACAATAACTTTCCATAGAAGACAAGAGGAGGGTGAAAGAGGACTGTAGATGCCATTAGGAAAGATTCTAGCAAGGATCGTGGGTAGGGGGGTGGGACTAGATTCACCACGGGAAAACCGGAAGTTACCTGTCTGGGCTCCACCCTGCCGCCGACCTGTGACACAGGTTACCATGCATCCTCGGCCTCGAGTTGGCGAGGAGCAGGCTCCAACAGCCTCCATCCCTCTTCCCACTGCCCAGCGGCCTCGGGCAGCCTTAACTGCAGCCCCTTGCCCATGTAGACACTGGGCCCCAAACCACGTGGGCTCCAGGCTCTTGGACTCCCTGCGTGCTCCTTCACCAGCTCGGGTGCGCCTGCCCGACAGCTGGCCGGCCTGGGGGACCTCTGCAACCTCTCCAGTGACGTCTGAGTCCCAGCACTGAGACGGAAGCCTGTTTCCAAGTGGACTCCTTCCTTGGGCACGAGAGCATCCTACCATGACAGCCATCAGTCACGCTCTCTTCACACAGGTGCAGTTTCTCCCCTCTTACAGTAATAACTCTTATTAAACTGTGCAGTGGGCTGCTAGGTTGGTATCTCTTGTTTGGACCTTGGATAATACAATAAATTCATAATAATTGTTAATAGTTTTGAGGACATTTTATGTTCAGGAATATATATACTGTGCATATATTTAACCAAAGAGGAAACTGAGGATCAGGGTTTAAGCATCTGGCTAAGGTGAGGAAGTGGTGTTCTGACGTGGCCAGCGTGGCTGAGGGTCCTGGCTCCCAGTCCTACACACGCCACTTCCAGGACGTCCACAAAATCACAGTGCCATGCTCCTCTGCTGTTCCCGTAGCCAGAGCCATCACTCAGCCCCTCACAGCTTCGTCACCTTTTACTCAGTTTATAAAATGCCGCTGTGGGAACCCCCAGTGACCGTGGGCCTGAGCGTTTGCACCCCATCCCTTCACTAGCGTTCCTGTGCTCACGTGGTACGTGTGGCTCCGCCAAGCGGTGCATCTCTTACCATTTACACCCTTTGATTGAAAAGATGGTTTATTCAGAAGTCACCAATTATATTCTGACTTACTTCTGCAATATCTGTCTGCTCCTTTCACATCCTACTTTTGAAGTTTTATTTTTTTCTTCTTTCCTGTATCTTACGTTAGAATGGTAGAGGTTTTGTTGGTTATTGCTTTGTTTTTCTATTGCCTTTTTTATCTCCATTGCTGGCTTGAAAATATACTATGCATAATGAACATGGGTATCTTACACCTAATCAAATTAGATGGAAGTAATGTCAGACACCATTCATTTGATCAAGTCCTACCAAAATTTGGCCACAGTAAATGTGTACTTGCATTAGTACATTTCTGAATCACAAGATTTCATACAAAATCTCCATTCTAGAAAATGTACTTTACAGCACTACAAGTTGAACAGTTCAGCCATATTGTATCTAATCACAAAAATAGTAATTGCTGTTAATGGTTTTAACTTTGCAAATAAAATGATTAAAAAACTAAAATGTGTATATTGCCAATTTATTTTTCCATACGATCGAATTCCTCTGTTGCATCGTAGCGAAGATCTCCTTCAACGTGTAAAACATACACTCTGATGCTAAGTAATGAGGAAGTGGACAGTCCTAGACCTGAGCTGGGTAGGAAAGTTGTCAGAAAGTTTTAAAGGAAAAAAACAACAACAAAAATCTTAGGCTCTGTAATTGAATATTCAGCCAAACTGTCATTCAACTACAAGGGCATGTTAAAAATATTCTCTAGTATAAAAGTCTCCAGAAACTTGCCGCAAACATAACCACATTGACGTGTGTTTTGGAAGATGTCCTTAAAGAGAAGGGCAGTCAAAGTCAGAACGTGCTGCAAGACGTGTGTCAAACGAAGACACCACCACCTTGGTAAACGCTTTGCTGTATTTAAAAGGATGCCTAAGAGGACAGAAAAGGGGGAAATAGAGCCCAAAATGAAGGTCCACTTACTATTCAGGTGGAGTCCAGCCAACGATGGAATTGTGGTGGGGGAATGATTGTTTTCAGATTGGGGAGAAGATGTAAAATACAAATAAAGAGCTATACATACAATAAAATAGATCAAACTGAAATCATACATTTGGTTGTGAAAAAGAGGTTCAAGCTAGCAATAAGTTTGAAAAATTAAATGTTCTAACTCACCCGTTAAAAGACAAAGAGACGTCTTGCCCTGGGAATGCCGACCATCGCTCCTGCAGGAATAGACAAAATGGGTAAAGCACTTTGTGTGTGAAGATTCAAAGAAATATAAGAGAATTAAATTTCAAAAAGACCAGAGTCCCTCTTCAGGGAGCAGAGACGGATGGTTGCTTTCCTCCCTATGGCTAAATTGTTAAATCTGGGCACAGGAGGAAAGATGATTTGGTCTGTCACACACGGACGGCTTCTGATGAAGTAACAAGGAAACAGGGAGCGTTTAATAGCTGTGCTGGCCGTTCGTCTGGACTTCTGTAGAAGTCCCATCTGGAGAGGTATTGCTAGCCATTAAAACTCCCTCAAAGGGCTTCTGCAGAGTGCATGGCAGCATAGAAGGCTGGTGAGTGATCTGCAAAGACATCCTGTATTCTCCCGGTGCCCAGTAAAAATATTGGACGAGAGGCATTAACAAATGTTGTAGGAAGAGACTTGTAAACAAAAGTTGAATTATTTCTTCCCCAAGCAAGAGCGTGTGATCCATGCTAGACACAGCAAAGCAAGGCGACGAGGAAACATGGAGTTTGGGGATTTGAGCGGTTTTGGAAGATGGAACGTTGTATAGATCGGTAGGCTCTTGGGTGTGGAAATGTTGCTTGTTTGTGCCTGATGCTTCGTGACTGAATTTCAGACGCCCAGACGCTGAAGTGAGACTTTTGACAGGGGCTGACTCTCAGAAATGCAGGTCTGTCACTGGTGGTTCTGTGTCCTTGTGAGGAAACGCTGCCATTGAGATGCTGCCATGCATCAGTTGCAGACATTTCAGACTGGAGCTTTATTGTTAACATGGCAACAGAAAAAAAAAAACAGCATTTCCTTATAAGAGTAGAAACTTCTTTTTTCAATCTCTTAATTCAGAGTCCTACACAGGGGAGAAACCAGGAATACCTGAGGCAATTTTTTCCTTGAGAGTTGAACTGAAGCTAAATCTATGCCCAGCCTCAGCGAGCACTAACTCCTGATATATTGGAATGATCAACCCCTGACTCTTGATTTTGGACCAAAAATAAATGCCTCCACTGGACAAAACGTACTATTTATGGAGCAGCTAGATTTATAACAAATAAAATGTGGATTTTAAAATATAAAATCATAAAAGACATAGAAAATCATTTGAAATGATAGCCATTTTAGATAATTTTATTGATACATGTACATGGTCAAAATTTTAATTTATGAGCATTGAGCACATGCTCTTCATTATTGATGATCAAAATGATAGAAAGTCAAGGATAATAAATGATGTCTGAAAGACATAGTAAAAAGTCTTATCCCATCACTATTCAGCCTTTTGGCTACGATCAAGTGAAATATTACCCTGAAGAAGTTATCCAGAAATCTCTGCTCATCAAATTGAGAATACTCATTCTTAAGTACACAGGAAAAGTTGAAAAAAATAAAATAAAAAGGGATATTGGACGAGCTCAGAGCTAACAAAAGCGAATATACTTCACAATTGTAGCAAAGCATACCAGTATCTGAGAATAAATATAAATAAACTAAACAAGATTTTCTCTTACAGCTCTTGAACAAGAGAGAATGTTCCTAAGTTTTTCCCAGTCACTGAACGAATTTATTTAAAAATGAATGTGCAGGGACCCACAGCCACTGGGGGCTGAAACTCTTCTGGTGACAAGAGCTCGAGGAATGACAGGAGAGAGGCGGCCAGGAGACGCAGGAACTGCAAAGCCCCTGCGCACAGGATGTGCAGAACTTAGAGTGTCATCAGGACGCTCACGGAGGACACGAGCTGGTCAGACCCACCTGAACAAGGACAGCAACTGCAACCGTGAAGGCCAGTCAGCTCCGCCAGCGCCCGCAGTGGTCCGTGGCCAATGGAGACAAAGGCCCCAGCTGCCGGATGGCGGTTCTGCCTGGGTTCCAGCGGACAGACCGAACCTCACTGAGGCTGATCTGTGACCCATGCTGAGCTCCTGGCTTGATAGCAGTGACGACAAACCCCGAGCTCTCCAAAGGGCACCTTTCCCAGAGGACTAGCCAAGTCCCCGGCGGCCTGTGGATTTCCATGCGCCCTTTCTGGCCGGCACAGTGATCTTGGTCGCTGGAGTGACCGTCTGCCCTTTATATTAATTTCCTCTGCCAGGGCCACCTGTGAGCACGTAAAACCTATCAGTCTCTTTTCTGATAGTCCCTGCAACAGTGCTTCTAACTAGGAACTATTTTCCCAGCAACAGAAGTGAGGGATGAATGATCTCACACTCCGGGGCTCACTGATCGTACCATGCACTCCAACGCCCTGAATGAAGTCTCTGCCCTGATCAAACATGGGATGGCTGATGTGAAAAGCAATGAGGGCACTAGTCATGTGGCAGAACCTTGTGGGGTGAGGCGTGTTCTAAATGTCACGATATATACTCAGAACAGGTGCTCAATAAATGGCTAGAATACATGCGGCTGGGAAACAAACGATTGACATACAAAAACGTGCCTTTCCGTTCTGGCAACTTTGGCTTCGCAGGCTCAGCTATCTTCTTATCCCCTGGAGCCAGGCAGCATATGCACTCAGCTTCCACTGACTCGGACCTTAGGTGGTCAGCACACGACGGTGGGCTCCGTGAGCCAGAGAAGCCACAGTCAGAGGAAGTCACTGGCTGGGCGGAGGGAGCCCATTTACGCAGGGGACCCGGTGTCCTACCACCAGCGAGGGCGGGAAGAAGACATCTGAAATCAGAATTATCTGAGCGCCTCTGAGCACTCCCAAGTCCAATGGGAAAAGTCAGTGTATGTCTGTAGCTCTCAATTCAGATGAGATGCACTGATGGCACAGATCCTTTGCGAATAAAATAATGCAGCACGCATCTATATAAATAACCAACGTAAGTTGAAGTGCTGGGTAAGGGCAAAGAGAGCACGGCCTGGTCTGTGGAGAAGCAAGCTGTAAATACAGAATACCATGTGACCAGCCACAAGACTGAGAAATGCGATCTGTGCATATTTGCCAGTAGTAGGGGATGCAATAATGTATGTTGACTATAGTTTTCCTTTCTCTGTACCATCCTATCGAATGCAGGGTGTGTTAAAAGTGGTTATAAAGCATGCAATTATAGATAAGTTATACAATAGTCGTAGAAGTATAATGAAATGCTAAATGCCGTCTAATTTAGTATTTAATCTCAGGATGTGACAGAGGAGTTGTGATTGCGCTGTTAGATCCCACTGACACCCACGGAGTTATGCAATGACGTGTGATTCTGTCAGCTGTTTGCGGGGCGAACAGGAGCGAGTCTTTAATTACATGACATTGCTTTGTTAGGATGAGGCATTATGTTGTTATTACTGTTGTTCAGATGATGATATATAGGTGAGAGGTCACTTTACAGAGCAGTGACTGTGCTAGTTCGTCAGCGTGGGGTTCTTACCCTCCAAGTCTAAGGTCTCCTCTGTGCTGAAGAGAAAGAACCCTGAGCTACATTCCTCTGGACCGATCTGTTATGAAAACAGTTCCACATTTTTAATAATACGTAACTCTTTTCACTAACCTACGAATAGGGTTCCATTACAGGGATGAATAAGTGGCAGGAAGAAAATCTCTACGCTCCCCACTAAAAAGCAGTAAATGTTAGCAAATGATCGGGGTGATGTCAACTTGGTAACTCTGGGAAGGCTATGTAGGAGCAAAACTCGTGCCGACTCGGCGATGAAAGTACGCGCTGTCATTTTCCGGCTTCGCGTACAACAGTCAATGGGAAATATTTCTTTTGGAGATAATGTAGCCGGAAATTAAAGACAGTAACTCAGCTAATCCAAAATCCACTGCCTAGACAGCATCTTGTCAGATGCAACTTCTAGGCAGAGCCTACTTTCAAGTGGGCTTTTCCCACTCATCTAAGTGCAGGCGATGGAGGCGGCTGGTCCCCAGCTGAAGAACTGAGAGCATCTCAGCTGCATTAGAACCACAGCGTGATGCCATTGCCTATTTGAAGGGAAAGATAGGGAAGTAGATGGCCCTGGGGCACATAGTTAATGCCCCATCATCTTTGTATAAGTTATTTTGTATGTCATGTAAATTCCTGTGCTTAGTAATAATGAATTGCAAAGTATGCAGGGTTGTTTGTTTGTTTGTTTGTTTGTTTTCTTAAAATTTCAGGACAATTTAGACTATGTAGCAGAAATCTGCCCAAATAGGTATAGCATTTGGAGTTCTGAGGCTGGTTTAAATTTATTTTGATTAAGAATAATAACTTTGTTTTTAAATTTAAAGCTTAACCTTGCTAGACTTAAATATTTACTTATGATGTGAACATCAGAAGGCAAACAATTCTGGAAGTCTTCTTTATTTCAAGTTTTACAGTAATGTTATTTAGTTCTGTTTCTTAAAATGATGCACAGTTCCCTTGATCCTATAAAATCTTGATCTTTTTATATTTGAAGTTCCCAGACTTAAGATATTAATTTGCACAAATAGGTTAGTTTTTTTATCTGCTCTACATCATTAATATATCCTTCATACTCACCACAAAATGAAACTAATAATGTGCGAATCTCCTTAGAACTTGTCCGTCTGAGCTTCGCTAGCCCCAGCTCTTCAGGTGGGACTCAGCTCCATCCTCTGCCCCGTCCCCTGCCTTTTCCCGGTTCTTTGGGTGTTGATGGCTGTTTAATGACTTCATTCCCTTGTGGTGTATTCACCTTTGCTCTCTGCTGGTGATTATTAGAAGAGGAGACACTGAAAGGAGAAACTAATGTCAGAGGCAGATCCGTGTTGCACAGATGAATAGATGATAGATGGACGATACTTGTACACTGTATGAAAAATAGAGGCCTTTATGGCTGGGGTTTTTCCATCACATAGTCTGTCAGTTTATCTGTCTATCTAATAAGTATTGCAGCCTGGTCTTAAAGAAATAAAGGTGGCCAAGGTGAGGTGCCCTTGCATCCGCGTTTCTCCCTGTTTGTTGGCAGAAGCTGAATTAATAGGTTTATGAATAGAACTGGAGGGTGGTGTTCTGCCTTCTAAGTTCTGACAGTCCACAACTTTGGGACATCATGGAAATAGTGAAGGATATAAATAATTCTGGGTATGTGAAGTAGAAAAGTCAGCCCATTTGTTAAATTGTCAGAGCACATCTTAAATGATTAGAACAGGATCAAAGATCATTCTGAAATAACGACATTTTTAGTATTAACTTCTCGTACTTGTGCACATTTAATTCAGAGTGACCTGCTTAGACAGTCCAGATAACAGAGAAATTTATAAAGTGGGGGGGGGGGGGCGGTCTTTTTTTTCTTAAGAAGTTACTTTCTCTCCTCTTTATTGGTGGAAGTTTCAAATGTCAAAATAATACTATTGATTTTCCACTTGAAGGTGCATTACCTTAAGTGGAGAAACATTTCTGGGTCTCTAACCATTTTTAAAATTATTTTAACTTTATTCATCATACAAATGATGACATTTCTAGGCATAATTTGCCTATAAAGCAAGTAAGTATTAGATATGCCTTAAAGATCACATACTCAATTAAAAGTGACAGTGTAGGAGTCAGCATAGGCATTAGACTTCATATACTTTAAAATGTTTTTAGGACTGACATACATATAAACTACTGGTATCATTATTATTATAGCAGCTTGGCTGTTTTTCATCTTTTCACTTTTTCTTACTTAACTGCCAGCCCTGGGTAGAGGATCTGTTTCCTTGATCTGCTATAATTCGATTTAATGAATAGCCCTTGCCGTCAGCAGCTGTACACACCTAGGGGAGCCACCCAATGTGGTTATGCTTTGTTTAATGATCCACAAAATGAGAAACCTAAGAGGACTCGATGCACGGGGTTGCTCCAAGGACAGACTATGAGTCAACAGAGGCCCAGACCTCAGCACGGTGCTCATGCAGCACACGCCGGGGGACCGCCATGGCCATCAGCATCGTCACCATCATCCTCACCATCTTCATGAAGAGCCATGTGCTTCGTGAGTTCATCTCTTTGTCACTCTGAGTACGTGCCAACTTTCTGCGTCCACATCAGCGCTCACACGTTGTTTTCCTTTGTGAAATTCGTGTGCAAAGGGTCTGCGTACCTGAGGAGACATCGCTCTGTTTTCCTTTCATGGCTTTTCGGCGTCGGGGGGCCGTAAACACTCCCGTGACAGCAGCAGGGACATACCGACACTGGCGTCTGGCTTCCTCCCGGCGGGTTTGATCACGGGCGCTGGTGAGGACCGCGGGCTGCGGGCAGCCGGGACTGACCGCTCTTCAGGAAGACACTTGGCTACCGAGCGGACCAAGGGACTCGGCTCCGAACATCGGTGTTCACGCAGGACCAATTCCATCTCGTCGCAAATGCTGGTTCTCAGGGCTTCATTGGCCCCGTCTTCACGCACCCCTCATCATTACCCTATGAGTGTATTCTCTTCAAAACAAGTTTTGTGCTTTGATAGGTGAACTTTAAAGATTGTTCGCAGACCATCCCGGCTTTCCTTCACGGGCACCCTGAGCTTGGTGAAGAAATTGGCCACTTTAGGCAGTGGAGTCCGTGGTGACAGAGTGAAGTATGACCGAGAGTGACTAGGAGAAGCAGGTGTAAACGACCTGAAATTTTTTACCCCGTGCCTGAGAGAGTCTTGGTGGTTCCCTATTTTTGTGTGGCAATATAAAGTAAAGAGAGGGCGACAGTCCTTGCACCAAAATCACAGTCAGGAGTCACAGGCTCGTAATGTCAAAAACACATCTTCTAAAAGAACATCAGGAATAGACATAAGTGTTTGCTCTTTTGTTAATTTGCCTAATGGTCTAATGAGAAAGCTCAATGAGTATATAGACATGACCTCGAAATACCAAACATTGTTCACATAAACTAGTAAATTTAGAAGTGTATTATATGATTAATTAGATTTTTAAATCATTTAAAACTGATTGCACACTCAATAAATTAATCTTTTATTAAGCCCAGCTCTTCATAAAGTCACAAGGGCAGATTCTCTTCATTGCTTTAGATTCTTTTAAAATTAGACACACTTAGCCCCTTTTGAAATTCAACAATAACAACAGTTTGTTAAACACCTGGTTTCCTCTCCTTCCTTAATTGTTCAGCTTCATACTGTCATTCTCAGCGCCCGTTTCAGTGTCTCTGTCTTTGTACCTTTCAACATCCATCCAGTCCATCTTGTCCTATCACAGGCCAGTGCTTCTAGATCCTTTCTGTTCTCAATTGAAATGGTTTTGTTCTCTTAAATAACTTGTAGACAATATGTCTGGTTTTTAGGGGAAAATTCCTAACTTGTGCCTTTATTACAATTGAGTGACAAACAGTTTACCTAAGTCTGAAGATCCAGTTAGAAGAATTATCAATCTTAATAGCTGTGAATTAGCTAAGTGCCTGGCTGCGTAATTACACTGGAAAACCTCATTTTCTTTCTTCGTATTGAATATTCTATTGGCTTTTCCACTGTTGCAGTTGTGGGTTTTAAATGCACTGGCAGAGTTCTTATTATCGTACCGCTATCAAGCAAATGAAGGATGAGTCCAGAACCCTTCTTCTGTCACTGAAAGGATGGCATTGGCACGTCCACCCCACTTCCCCTGCAGGCTGCTGGTTCCCTGGGTGAAGTGGTGCTTTTTATCTGGTGGAGGACAGAAACACCAAGGCAGAGGGGGTGACATTGACCTCTTTCCTCACATCTTTGGGAGGGCTAAAACAGCACTGTCTTCTACCACTGAAATTTGGGGAACCCTAGTGGGGAACCCTAACTGAAGTGGGTATCTTCTCTCCAGACATATCAGGACTTGAATGTCCTAACAGAAACTACTAATCCGATGAGAAATTATTCATAGTGACACAACTCAAAACTAGCACCTGATAAAAAAGCGGTGCGTGAATGAGAAAATGAATAACTACGTGAATAAAATTCATGGATACATATTGAAAACGTCCGCTGTCCCAAAGTGTTCTCGTCCCCCACAATCCTACCCAGATCTCCAGAACACACACCTACGAAGCCCACCTCCCGACGTCGACGACTGCGCGGTGCTGACAGAGAGGCCACATAGGCATTTCATGGGACATACAAGTATCATCTAAGTGCAGTGAGTATTCACAAAACACACAGACAGGCATTTCCACGCCAGCCTTCACGTGGGAACACGCTGTGCTGGTGAAGAATGTAACTAATAGAAGATGAAGACACAGAAAAAGCCGTAAAGTAACCCTGGCAGCTCTGAGCTCGCGGCTGTGCAGCATTTGCACCTGGATCAGGTGTTTCGTAGGTAAAACAGACAATTTCAGAAAAAGCCCGCAGCGGTGAGACCACACCAGCGTGGGATGGAAGCAAGGCCACTTCACCACGACTCAGTCGTACGTGCAGGGAAAACTAAAATTAAAACAAGAAAAAGGGGTTCATATCCTACAGCTACCAAACCTAACTTCAACACCTCTTTAATTTCAGGTCCAGGCTCACGACAGGTGAAGGTGGGTGCAGAAAACTGTGCAACGATAGAGAACGTGAGCCAGTGCCCATGTGAGAAACCCAAAGGAGAGAGCAGAAGTCTGGTCCCGGTTTATCAGCTTCGAGACCGCAGAAGGGCTGTGACAGGGGAAGCACACGGACAGGCGTCAGCGCGTTACCGGAGCTGCGACCACGGAAAGGAAAGAAGAGAGAGAATTCTGCTGCAGAAAGCAGAACTGTCACAGGCCATCAAAACATCTCTCTGCCTTCATTTACATGGTGCAAACCAGATCTCATACGTAATTCTTGGATACTTCAGGGTAATTCAGTTCGTGAACTTATTTAAATGAAAGTGGATTTAAAATATTAGACCAGGAAAATAATGAAAATGTGCACTTAGCACTATCAGTCTCTGACTTCTAGCTGGTAACAAAAATATAGTTAAAATATATGGATTATCCACCGTAACGGGAGGAAACTTCTTCCAGCTTACGGGAATGCTAAATTTTTAGTGTGAAAAATGATTGTTCTCTCTAACGCACTACGGTTTTTAAATCAGTAATTTTTTAAAAACTATTTTAATATATATGACATTTCCGCAGATTATTGTTTATAATTTTAAAATTGAGCTGCTGCCAAAAGAAATATTTCAGCTCAATGTACGTTTCTATTGCAATAGCTTTTACTGCCTCACCCCCAGCTCTGATGGCACTTAGAATTCTCAAGATAAAGAAATGCATTTCTCTTGTAAGAACAAATCTTCTATCCTTGAAATTACCTAATATATAAGTTAAACGTAATCATAGGCGCATATATCTAGGAAAAACATGATATATATCGATATAGAGAGACAGATGCACACAGGTACAGCTCTGCCCAGTGCCGTCCGGAATTACCCAGCTGTGTGGCACGAACAGTGAAGGCAGCGGGCCTGGGTGTCTTCCGGACCCCCCTCCTGGGTGTGCGTCTGTACTACCTGCAGCTTTAGGCCTCCATTGGGGGTCTTGGAGTGCATCCCCTGCACGTAAGGGAAGATTACTGTGTATGTAAGGGGGATTATAAAATACATGTAATTTTACTTGAGAATTAGTTTGGCAGTTATTCAAGACCGTGAAGGTCTTGAGTTCCTGGCTGGACATGAGGACAAGAGAGTCTGGCTAACGCAGGTAACAGAGCACGTTGGGTGACTCACACAGTTACGGGGGACAAGAATAGGCTGGGGGTGAGGACCGTGACCGTGGAGACCAGGGCTCGGGACAGCAGTGACGCGGCAGTCCGGTGAGGGGGACGCTCAGACGTGGGGCGGTAGATGGCGGCCCCGCACCTGGGCCATGGATGTCTCCTCGTTGTTAGCCCTTCGGCCTGCTTCCAGTTCCTCCAGTCTCCTAGGGCTGCCATAACAAGTCACCCAAAGGTGAACAGCTCAAACAAAAGCAATGGGCAGTCTCACATTCTGGAGGCCAGAAGTTCAAAATCAGGGTGCTGGCAGGGCCAGCTTCCGGCGAGGGGCTCTTGGGAACAACTCTCCCTTGGCTCTGGTAGCCCGGGTGACTCCTGGAACAACACGTGGCTGTCTAAAGTTCACTCTAAGTCATTTTAACGGGGACACTACTGCTAAATCTGTCCCTCCGTTGCCCTGGCCGTAGTTCTGGTGCCTGCGGGTCTGGACACGTCTGTCACCACCCGAAGTTCCCTTGGGCGCACGGCCTGCAGTGTCCCCGGCCGAGGAAGGGTCATCTGTCTGCAAACACACGTGCCCCGGCCGGGGCTGTGCACACTTCCGCGGGGCAACGAGGTGCTTCGCACTAAACGAGGAGCTGAAAGGGGTCCGGGACAAAAGGAGTTTCCTCCGGACATTACCGTCATGATATTTTTCCCATTTTTCTTCATTATTTAAATTTTCATTTTCAATGATACGTTGTTGTTTTTTCTTAGTCGCCTGCTCTTCTCCAATGAGGCATGTTCTCACGTGTCTCAGATGTGACTAATCACACTTACAATAATTCTGCTTCCGGTGTTGACTTTTTTTCCCAGATGAGCGCCTGGATTTTATGGATTTGTTTCCTAATTGCAGCCTTTATTATTCTCTTACTGGTTGGTACAATTTTAAATGTATTAGTCAAGTTTAAGAATAAAGGGCTAGATTATTCACATTCGCTCACTTTAAATTTCCTCATTCCGTGCAAAAATGTCACTTCTTCCCCTGAATTGTAATGGTTCTGCCCCAATCTTGGGAATGTTGTGAGGGGGAAGGGAATTGATGACGATGTGTTTCCCTGCAACATGTCCCTGATTGTTCTCCCCTGTGAGGGGGTCTTCTGGTTCCCCAGAAAGCTGGGTTACCTGGAAAAACTCCACTTCTGCAGGTCCAGTGTGTCCTGAAACCTTCAGAGATCCGCCCCTTCAAAGAGCAGTATTTTTATTATCTCGAGACAAGCTTTGGTAGCCAGTTGCTGTGAATTAGGTAATGTGGAGACGGTCTCCTGGTGCTTTGTTTTCTTAAATGAAGTATTCAGCTTGATGTCTCGTGTTTGTCCTTTGAAGCTCCTGTCCTCAATTGACAGATTATTCTGGGTTATTTTGTTTCTGAAATAAGGCACATTATTGGAGATCATTTTTGTTTATCTGGGATGGAATATTCCTTAACTCGATTCAGGTGTGCTGTCAACCTGACTTAACCCCCCTCACATATTCCGCAAATTCATCACAACCTGGGTCTGCCTGTGACTTTGTTCATGATCTTTCCATATCAACATCCATTCATTTGTTGTTGTGGTGGTTGTTTTACCTTTTTCTGCTCATTAATTTATATCATTTATTCTTCCTTGTTTTTAAAAAATGCGGGGGTGGGGGGTGAGATACACATGGTATTATATATTCTACTCCTGCCATTAATGAAGAGTTAAAGAAAGAGACTAATTCTATTGAATATTTTTCTCTCATGAATTCCGTGAGTTAATATTAGAGTAAAAAATTATTTGACATTTCCACAATGTTCTCATTTGGAATCAACAGATATATTTTAGGGAATAAATATGTCCCAGTAGATGATTTCCTAATATGAAATTGCAAAAGAGAAGCAGTCCAAATCCCAAATACTACACTGGGCCTCATTAGTGCTGGCCCACCTACAAGTAAGGTTCCAGGGCTGTGAATCTTCTATTTTACTGTCATTAAAGGGAATATCTGCAAACACTTTTAAAGAAAAACAGTACTAATGTGAATTATGGAATGTACTGCTCATCCCAAGCATGGGAGATAATTAATTGCAGGCTACCACAGGAAAACCTCAGTTCACTCAAATTGGGTCTACTCTAAAGTCCCAAACTTTTAGATGGTGATGGCAGACTCCTAGGTAAGCAGTAATGGGCTTGTTATTAAAGTAATTTCTCGAATTAATAGAGGATTCGGTAATTCTAACGTATTAATAGCTTCAGTAGTACTCATTGATTAATAATAGCTGTATGTAATTTACACATAGGCCAAAACAATGGAAGTGGGATTCCTATGAAAGACACTCTAAATATATTTATTACTGATATAAATGAGCCAATAAACAGCTTTTGTCTTTATTACGTTGTCAAGTACATTTGGGTGAAACATACATGCATTTTGTTTGTTTGTTTGTTTTTTTGTTTTGTTTTGTTTTGCTCTTTGGTATGTGGGTAGCTCCCTGGCTGGGAATCGAACCCAGGCCGCAGCGCTGACAGCGCCAGCGCCGAAGCCTTAAGCCACTACACCACCAGGGAACTCCCCATACATGCATTTTTGTAAGGTTGGGAGGATAAATTACCAAAAGAAACAAAATCAATGTAGTCATGTAATTTTAGATGGCCTAATATGACTGGATTATTAATCTTGCTATAAATGTGGGGTTACTTTAATATTAAATCAAATGATGCATATCTATTTCTTTCAAAATATCTAGAAAAGGAATAAGCTGTAGAAAGTGTTTGCTTTTATAATAAATCGGTAATGATATTTTTTTCCATAAGAGTAAAGTGTAATGTCCTGATTTTATGTATAGTAACTACTTAAAGGTGAAGAGGAATTTATACAGTATGACTAAAATCATTAACTGGCAAAAATGCCCATTTTCTGCTTAATTTGGTTAAGAACAAAAAAAACTATAAGGCAAATATTTTGTCAAAGAATTTGTTGGATTATACTTACTGTATTGTGATATAAAATAATTTCCACTTAACTTGAAGCATTAAATGATAGCTTGTAAAAGAATCTTAAAAGAGCAACTACTTCAACTAATGGAAGATTAAATGAGATAAATAACTGATAATCCATGCCCAAATTGAAGATTTCATCATTATACATGGTAGACCTTACACAACATACATTTATTACTTGATTCATAACCAATCAGACCTTACTACCTTACTCCTGAGCATTATTTGAGCAGTACTTGAAGACTATCAGAAGAAATATTGTGAATCCCATTCTACAGGTATGTTTATATATTTGCTCATTGAATGAAACAAGAAAGCTAATGAACATAAATTCAATTTTAAAGTAAGAATAAGTAATTTGAAATGAATTTCACAAAGATAGTTACAAATTAAATATAGTTCCTTTTTGGTTGTTTTAAGAAAAATATTTTTGTTTTTCTCAGTAAAAGGAGTTTTTCTCCTCTTTGACTTAAATAAAAGTATCTATCGTGTCACACCAGGGAACCATCTGTGTTCAGATGTCCCAGCAGGGACTAATAAAGGAATATGACTCCTTAACCAGAAGCTTCGTCTGAAATGCATGGAGATACGCTAACAGTAGCATCAATATTGCCTAGTAAAAGGCAAAAGCCAGATCTTATTCTAATAAAAACAAATGATTAGAAAATGTAGGAACACATGAGTTGCAAGCAAATAGAGTCCAACAGTGCTCAAATAACCTAAAATATTTTTTAAAATTATTTATTGGGCACAACTACAGAAAAAGTCCCAGAAATTCCCAATAAAGAGATGTTTCAAAGCATTCATGATAGCAATTAACAGACACTATAGCAAAATAAGTTTCAGAGGCTTGTGAAGTTATCACCTTGGTATTAAGAAGCTCAAGACCAGCCTGTGAGGCCTGCGGAGTGGGGAAACTGATCCTCAGACACTTCTTACAGTTGCAACCCCCATAGAGGAAACTCCCAGAATCAGTAGGCAGGGTAAGACTTGAGAGTTTTAACATGCTAACTAAGAACTAGATTTAGGAAGAGAGGAATGGATAAGCATTTTCAGAATCAAAGAAGTCATGATTCCATAGATCCAGAAGACACCGGTTGTTTGAATTAAGATAGATGAAATGTACAACTAGACACATTTTATTTATACAGCAAACCCTGCAGGCAAAGCTCTAACAGCCAAAAAGCCACCAGAGGAAAAGAGTACAATTACAAAGTCAAGACAATTAGAAAAATCGTTTTCTCATCAGGAACCATTAAAGTCAGAGATTACAGGAATATAGTATCTTCAACATGCTGAGATAAATTAAAAGCCTTCTCTGAATTGCACACCCGGAAAGTTAAAGGCAAAAGCGTACATGGAAACAAAAGTGAGAGTAACTCCAATAGACTAAACTAATGCAATAAGAAATATTATGTGGAGAAATTGGGAAAATAATTGTAGAAGGAAAGTCTGATCATCAAGTAGGAAAATAATTCTAAAGCACATAATTAAGAATATAGTTTTAAAGAGACTTATAATATAATTTGTTTTAAATTAAATGAAAGGAGAGTTATTCAAATGCCTAGAGAGTTATTCATTTGAGTCACCTGGGACTGTGTACGAAGGTCTGGCGTGCTCAAGAACTGGCGGTAATTCCTACACTACTTGTTTGAAATGATATTATTTTCTTTTAGGGTCTGGTAAGACTACCGCACAATAGGAAGGTATAAAGATTTCGTCAAGTAGAACCAACAAACCCTAATATTATGTGAAAATTAGAATCCCTTGAAGGTATAAGAGGACATGTAAGATCGGCATGGAAATCCAAGTGACTACCTTTTATACTGTGTTGTCATGTAAGGTTATTAAAGGATGCTGTACACATAGTAACCTCTTAGTAAATCTTAAGTGTCATCATTATCATCCTCGTCATTTTCATCAATGAACTTGCATTATGTTGGATAATACAGATAAACAGGCAGGGAATCAAAATAGAGTAAAAATCCTGCTAAAATTATGTAAAAGCATGGGGTTATATAGGATGGATGGATAGATAATAAAACTCGAAGGAAAGAGAAAAACCTTACTGGAGGAAGTCGTATACAAACCATGACGTGAGGTCAAAGACTGAAAGAGTCTATGCATTCTTGAATCTTCTAGTGGTTAGTGTAGCTGGTGTGATGGCTAATTTTCTATGTCATTTGGATTGAACTGGGTGTGTCTGTAAGGTTTTCTTCTGACATTAGCACGTGAAAAAATGGACTCAGTATATGCCCTCCCCAATGTGGGTGGGCCTCATCTGATGTGCTGAGGATCTGGCTAAAACAAAAACACAGAGAAAGGAGAAATACACCACCTCATTCTTGCCTCATTGATTGAGCTGGGACATTGCATCTCCTCCCCTCCAGCCCTTAGACTGGGATTTACACCATGAACTCTCCTGATTGTCAGGTCATTAGACTCAAACTGAGTTGTAACACTGGCTTTTCTGAGTCTCCATCTGGCAGGTGGGGCAGCCTCAGTAACCTCATGAGACAACTCTTCCCAGTAAATCTCCTTTTACACGTAGTATACATATAATGGGCCTGTTTCTCCGGAGAACCCAGACTAAGGCAGCTGGATCACAGTTTCTTAAGTAGGTTAGAGTTTTCCAACAGAGTATTGACCAGACAAAACATTGTATGCACATTGCGTTATAGGTAGTAATATATGTGTGTGTTTGTCCACACACATACTTTGTTTTGTTCTACATCTTAATCTTTCAAAATAAATACATAAAAGGATACCATGTAAAGCAGAACAGAAATAATGATTTGCCTTTTGAGATGATTAATTTCAGTTTATTTATTGACTATAATGTAAAACCCTATAGGTTTAAAATCTTGGTGAATTTCTATTTAAAATACATTTTAAAAGCCAGAGTAAAGGTTTTTAGGCACCATAGCACTGTATCTTGGTAGTGATGAATCCTGTTATGGTATGACTGTGTTGTCGTATCAGTTAATGCATTTTCTGTGCAATGGTGCAGCTCTCCCCGCTACATCTATCAGGAAATGGAATCATTTTTCGAGGTCTTTGCAGGAATACTAAATAAATCAATAGAAAATATGCAGAATCATAATGTGGTAGATAACTCCACATTAACTGTAGCTTGACTAATACTGACGTTCAACCTTTTTATTTTGACAACTACATTTTCTTACATTGTAATATACAAACACTCATCTTTTCCAAGTTGAACTTATTTTTTTTATCCCAATCAGACCTAATTTATCAATTGAAATCAAGTGAGAATTGGAAACTTTTAGAGGGAAACAGGAAATGTGATGAGATTTGCACAATCTTTCCCCATACGTTGTGTCTTGCTATTTGAATTCCTTACAACTATTCCTCACCATTCAGTTCTGGGCCTTGTCAGCTTGTGTGCTGCTGGCATAGTTTGTTTCTTTCATAGCAAGATTGCTTTTCTGCATTCAGTTTTTCTTTCTGGCAATATCATTATGATGTTAACTGCTGATGTCAAAATATCATTTCCATTTATCCTAGAAACATTGAGACCATAACGAAGTGTGGGAGAAGTGTCATTTTCACTAGGAGAATCTCCATGTGAGACTATATCTCAGATAATTTTTCAGAATAATTGTTTCCTGTATTATTTTCTCCCAGACTTATTTCAATGAACTATTGACATATAATGCAATATATACATGAAACCTATATAATTTTATTAACCAATGTAATCCCAATAAATTGAACAAAATTAAAAGAGTTCCTAATAGCTAGAGCTGGAAAATTTTAAGTAATAAGATGTTGGATTATAACCAAAGTATAAAATAAGTACCTGTGAGTCCAGATATAAAAAATAAAATGAAATGAAATCTTAAACATTTAACATGGAGCTTAGGAACAATTCTCACCTTCATCCTTCTATCTGAAGTGCCCATGACAAACCTCCTGTGATTGTTTCAAATAACTCAACTCATATCTTACAATAAACACACTGGAATAGCCCAATTACAGTGAAAATCATAACCTGTGTGACCATAGGATTTGTTAAGGAAATTTACTGAAATACCTTGAATGATATTTATTAGAACTTGTTTTCGTATATCATTTAGGTTTTACTTGATAGTCTAATTTATTTCAAAAGCAAAGTAGTAATCACAAATGAATCAATATACTCTATGGTAATATGTAACCGAATCAAAATAAAAGATAATTGCTCCGTGATGACTTTGCTAAGAGATTTGTCATGCATCTGCACACAATTTTCACACAAACCTATGAACTGGATGCAGTTATCATTCTGATTTTCTAGATGAGAAAATGCACAGAGAAATCATTTACACAAGTTCTCACACAGTAAACGCGGGAATAGTTAGACTATAGCACAGTGGGGGATGCTATTTTCTTAATCCCTACCTCCTTTGATGCCTACCAAAGGATTTCATAAAATTCTAGGATATGTTTCTTCCTGTGATCATGTAGCCTTTTTCTTTTATTAAAATGGTAACCTTATAGGAAAGTACTCTAACAGCCTATAATTGTAAAGATATTTCAGTCCAATATGGGGAACAATGGCAAACAAAAGCTAGTATAAGTAAAAAAAAACATTTTGGGAAAGTTTAGCAAATATAAGTAATATTTGTAAAAGTCTCTTTCTCATTTTTGTAATTGCCTGCCTTGGAGGATTTCTTGGTTGCTTAACAGCGAGCATTAGTTACCCGTTATTTTCTGTGTCTCGTGAACTTAGATCCACAAGCAGCACCTCCTCACCCATAACACCTGCACCACTGACCTGTTGGACTGAGCACCCCCATACACCATGGCTCCCACCCATGCAGAGCCTTCTGGGCTGTCAAATAAACCCATTGGTAACCATGATATAAAATAAAATGATATAGGAAATACAATGTTTAATGAGGTCACAGAGCTCTTGATTCATCCATTTGGCTTTTTTTTTCTATAGATGATTTTTACTTTTTGCCCGATTTTATTAGGACACAGTGGACTTTAATATCAAAAAAAAGAGAAATTATTGGATGAATGGTTCTTAGGAAGTTGAATAGAAAAATAATGATGTTTGTGAAGTGAGTTATGGATAGTGCACAAGTACCCCTGCATTTACATAGATATAGTCTCGTTATGTTCATCTAAATGTAAGTACGTGATAGCAGTAAATAGATCTTAAGAGAAGAGTGTGCAGGCAAAATTAATAAATAATTAGTCTCCTATGAGTCTGAAAACATGTTAAAGAAATTTGGAAGCATCACCTGACTCTATTACATATGTTACTTGAGGATATAGAATATATTTGTTGGCATTAGAAGTGGAGAATGATCCATATGCCTTCTTGAAAACTTGACAGCTTGCAGCTAGACCCGTCTGAGACGTGGGGACTGAGAAGGTGCCCCAGGCGTTCTTTCATTGTGAGTGATGAACACGCAGAGATGGCGCTGCCCAACACACTTCCAAAAGGTCTTAACTGTTTTACCTTTGAGAGAGAGCGAGATGGCATAAAACATCATTATAATTTTTGCCTGGATGAAATAAGAGGCTGCTGCCTTCAGTAATTGTAAGGGTGTCCTCTGTGCTTTTCTTCTCCTGTGATACTCTGTGGATCACTGCATCATTTCACAATGTGAGTATTTTCATTCCCTCCTCCTTCACAATTCCATAACATGTAATAATTTCAGCATCACAGTCTGGGCCACGATGGGGGAGGGAGGGTGGATGTGATGTAACGCTGGGCACTAGGGAAAGGGTGACCTTTATTCTAGAAGTCCATCTGTCCTCTACAGATAGAAAATTCGAAGAGTGATGCAATAAATTCAGTTTTACACATTAAGCTTGAATTTCCTGGCCGATATTGGAATGAGGAGCACAGCAATGTCTAAGAGTTCAATAGACTGAATGTTTTGGAAAAAAATGTTTGTTTTGTTATCTGGGGAAAACTCATGGTTCTGTCACCTCCAAATGCCAACTGGAATATAGGACTGGAATATAGGCTACCAGGCAAATAAAGGTCAAGTTACACCAAGTGCCAGAAATAAACATACATATTAATTTCAACCAAGAAATAGAATAAAGAGCAACATGTGGCAACAGACCACTTAAGAGTATGTTGTCATAGAGAGAAAGAAGGTCAGAAGGTAAGGAAATCAGTCACAGGTACGGGAATCAAATATGACACTAGAAGAGGAAACCACCTTAAGATTTAGCCATAAACGAAAACAAAAATGGGGGGAGGAGTACCATAATTTTGTTTTTATGTATTGTTGCCATGTGGTCAGGGTGAAATGGAGAAAAGATAGTTTAGGGAGTTTAAGGAGGGGTGTACTATTTCAACTATGCAATCATAGAAGTATGGACCAAGGTCATCAACGGTAGTAACAATGAATTGATTTTTTAAAAGAACTTGTTTATAAGAGTGTACTGATAAGATATCAACCACTGAACTGATATAGAAAAATGATGTCAAGGAAGATAACATTAGAAGGATATATTAAAATTGTGAAATGAGTGCCTTAGAAAACCATTGTGTTGAAGAGAATGTAAAAGAATTTCAGAGGGAAAGAATGTCAGCTCTGTAAACTTGGAGAGGCTTACACCATTCTGATTACAGTCATAGTTTTCTCATTTCCTCATTTGGAAAATGGGAGTTGAAATGATTAGTTCCAGTGGTTCTTGTGAAGTTTAAACAAGACGTGATATAAGTGAGAGAACATATCTGAGGGCAGAAACCACAGGACCTGATTTACTGCAAATAAATCCATATCCCAGAACACACTCCAGATACTTAGTAAATACTGGTTGAATGAGGAGGGGATGGGGAAGGAGAGAGAGAGAGAGAGGTATGAATGTTGAATTTTGCAGAAAATATAGAATAAAAACACAAAATGCCATTGGACTGAACATAACAATATAAAGTCAAATTTTCTTATTACAGAACAACTTCTTGCATGTTTCTGAGTGTTTTTACATTGCTTCAGGACAAAAAGAAAAGAAAACCAACTGAGCCAGAAAAAAAAATGATATTAGTTGAAAAAAGCATCTTTCAAAACACAGATGCTCATATTACTTTACGGAATAACTTTCTACACTGCATTGATACTCCATTCTGAAATGGAGAACACCTATTTGTAAATTTTTTTATTCAGCAATGCCCCCAGTGAGAAATTTTTTAAAATGCTGACATATAAATGATAATGAACTTAATATGCAAGTATAGTGTTCTATTTACAATGTCCAAAACAAATAAATCCTTCACTGGCCAAAAAGGTATTCTATCTTAATATTTTATGTAACTTTAAAATCTCGTTTTGGTTTATCTTCACACTAAAAAAATCTGAGTCTTTTATTCTTTACCTTAATTAATACACTTAATAGTCCATTAAAAAGTTATTCAAGGGTGGGCGGAGATATTTTCTGACCTGGCAAAACCAATTAAAACTTCTAAAGATACAAATTAAATTATGCTTATATTTGAAATAATGTCTCACCAGGGTGTTTTTCTCAAACTGTAACAATAAGTGTAGAAATGCTGAAGAAGGAAATCTTCCCAAACAGAAAGTCATGGAAGAGTGTATTTGTTTAGTAAATTAGTGAGTGAGATGTGATGGTTTTCAATATTATTAAAATAAACACATAGTGGTTATTAATTAAACTCACTGAATTTGCTGCATTGTAAATTGGCGTATCCCACCTGAATGCATGAAGAAGACAAAAATAAGAAGAATGATTTTATCAAGTGTATGTAGGAATGGCTTAGCCAAAATATAGGTTCACCAATTCTATCAGGGTTTCTGTCTTTTCATTCTAATTGGTTGGAAAGGTCTACAGAACTGGAGGAGGAATCTATTTCTGGATGCTCATTATAAGGAAGTGTACTCAAGCAACATCATTCCTAAAAATCTCGACTGAATATGACACCTGTGCAAGGACCATTGACATGATATGTTAAAGTGGGTAAAGATAGTCATTAAAATAGAAAACACGCAACCCCTGAGAAGAGTCATGGAAATATCTGCATCAAATGACTTTATTTTAATAAAGAATAGAATTAGCTCGTACCTAAAACAACAGATTTTTTCCCTACTAGGCAAGGAAACTTGTAGTTAAAGAAACAAGGCAGAAACTGATTAGTTTAGATGAGTAGATATACATAAATAATTGTCTAAAATTTAAGAAGGTAGAAAAATAATAGAGTTGAATATAGCTGTAAGGTACAAAGACCTTTCTAAAAATTCATGTAGACACAAAATTATTTCTACCAACTCCCCAAACAGCCTTGTTTATTCATCAGGAAGCAGGAGTTTATTTATTTTAACTGCACATAAAACACAGCTTCTGGAGGAAAAAGCAAAATGGGTTATTTATCATCACGTACAACCAAAATATTACAGCTTGGCATTAGTGTCTCAAATTTTGGCTAACTGCTTCTCAGGATATTAGCTTTTCATTTTAGTGCAGTATTTCTCTGCCTTTTCAAAGTCTTAATGGACCAGATTTGTGATGTTAAGGAAGATGGATCAAATAATTTCACAATAGCTCCAGGAAAAGAAAATCAAAGTCATTGGATATCATTTTGCTGCATGCACTAATATTTAAGTTGGAATGAGGGCATTGATTATTGGTCTTAGTTAATACAGATTGAGTAATATTCCAGAGGTATCTGTTTAAAGCTGAAATTAAAATATAAATGAACTTTTCCCCTTAGCTTCATGGCTATATGGCAGGCCTTTTAGCTAATGCTATATTAATGCTATATGTATAAACGTAATAGATAGTAATAGGCTATTAAGTCTCTGAATTATGGTCTCAGAATTATAAGAAATGTTTCTGTAATCTATACATGTAGTTAATCTGCATCAGTCATAAAAATACAAAAACGTGCCCTAGAACTCACACTGCCTGGGTTCCTTTACACGGCAGACAATTGTGTCCGTGAATACGACAGTTCTGTGAAATGCTTCATCTATACAAAGCGGGCACCGACATCAAACTCATTCACTTGCAATAGTGTCCTCTTGCTTCTGCTAAATTCCTCAACTTACTGACTGTGATCTGCACTGGGTTCTTAGATCTACATGTTAACAGTGAAAGAAATGCAGGTAAACTGGTGCCCGCCCACTCGCTCTCTGTAGATACAAAGCGTACTTCACCGATCTGTGGCTTTTGTTGTTTGGTAAGAGGTTAAGAGGGTTCTTTTTGAGAGAGGATTAAATTTGTTTATATGAGATGTCTAATACTCCAAGTGTGCTCAAGAGAGTTCTAGAACTTTCTAAATGAGAGTCTGATGCATTCTCCACATTTCTGAGCAAGGAGCCGCAGCCCCACCTCCAATTCAAGGAGCACAGCTTCTGCTTTTGTCTCTTTTCTGCAGAGGATTTATTCTACTTCCCAATTTTTTTTAAACTTTCGATTTGAAAAATTTGCAGCAAACTGCTTTTGCCCCCTTTTAAATCTCATTGTATAGAGAAAATATTTAACTGATATTTTTTTATCTGTACTGTTTGCCATGAAACCTTAGCCAACTAGACTGTTACAGCGCTACAGCTCTGCTCAGTTGTCTCTGCTTCGCTGTCGGGCCTCCAGGCCCACGCATGCTGCCTAACTCCTCTCTCCGGCCCTCGCCCTGTGCCCATATCCCACCGGCTCGCCAGGCACGTTCCTTCTTCTCAGTCTCATTCTTTCAGTGACACAGGGACTATGTTCTGGTCCAGGGGTGTCCAACCTTCTGGCTTCCCTGGGCCACACTGGATCACACATAAAATACACTGACGATAGCTGATGAGCTAAAAACCAAAATCACAGCAACAACAAAAAATCATAATATTCTAAGGAAGCTTACGAATTCGTGTTGGGACACATTCAAAGCCGTCATGGGCTGCATGTGGCCCACGGGCCGTCGGTTGGACAAGTTTGTTCTAAAGAACAAAGCATTAAAGAACCTTTGGGGCTACAATAGTTTAAAAACACTCTTACTTCCTGGGAATCATTCAGTCATTTGTTCGTACTGTGCTCCCCTCTGATTTAGCCACTGTGTGTGTTCACTGTCTCCCTCAGAGTCTCTATGGCACTTGCCACCATGTTGTTTCTTGAGTTAAAGACGTTTCTGGTGAAGGAAAAAAATAATAACCGTCATGCATCTGGCCCTTTAAAGTGTTTTTCCCATATACTATTGATTCTCCATAGTAAATCGAATATTAATTAATTCTGCCCTGCTTGTATTGTGTTTACTTTTGAGGAAAATGTCAACTCTAACTTTGCACTTCCATTGGCTCTTCACAAACACAGACAGCTGAAGGAAGAGACTTCTGAAGAATAGACTGTGTCCCCACACTCAACTGTCTTAAGACAGCTTCACATCTTTACCCGCTTTAGGTTTTTCTTCTTGAGCTAGAATTCTTTGTTCTCTCTCTATATGTTTTGTCCCTTGGGACTAGTGGCTGTTTTAAAAGTTTACCCAACATTTTTATTCGACCTGTCTCTGAAATGCAGTCTACACTGTCATGTTCCTTAAGCTAAGGTAATGCAGTCTAATATAACAATACACTGCTCTGTGACACAGAAAGGGTCTCACACCTAGCGGCCCCAGGTTTAGAGACCTCCTGCTAAACAGTCACGTGGGCAGTGCCTTCTGGCTTGTGCGGTGCACAACTTTCACAACCGTCAGTAGCAGCTCTCCCTGCAACTCAGAATCCAGGCAACTTGCTTCTATGATCATGGAATAAAAAATATTTCCCTTTGTGGTTTTTATTTTTCAACTATTTCTTTTTTGTCTAGTGTGTGACAAAACAAATATTTCATAGGAAAGGAAGTCCAACTCTTACAAATATACCGTATGCCCTTCACCATACATGTATTATGTTTAGCCAGTAAATGTTGACTATATATAGCATTTTTACTTAATATATATCATGAAAGCTTAAAATTCAGTAGCATTTTAACAAATTTTAACAAATGTTGCTGACTTTTTAAATAAGCTTTCATGACATGTACTAGGATAAAAAATGTTATATACAGTCAATGCTTATTGGCTAGATGTAATACATGTATGATAAAAGGCATACCAAAATATTTTCTAGTAAAACACTTCCAGCTTTTATTATACTCTACACATGCATGATTTATGTAATTCATACAAGTAATTAATACTTTCCAAAAAATATAGAAATACTTTAAGACAAGATTGTAACAACAGTTCCATATTCCTGCCAAATTTCATGTTCCTTAAAAAAAGTTAAGAAATTGAAAGCTTTGACAGTTTTACTTGGTACTTTTTTGTGGCATTTTTAACTACATGTTATAACTTGACATAGCTGTGTAATTCCCCTTGCTGATTTTTCTGTCTCTTTTCAGGATAACAGTAATACACTGTCACAGAACCAGATGCAAACTAACATTAGTTACATGCCCATCTTACAATAGACAGCTTTTCCTCTTTAGTTTTTCCTCTATGTAAAAATAATTGGCAGAAAACAAATACATAGGAGGAAGATAAGTCATAATAACTATTTTACAAAAAGGTTTTCGGACCACAAAGATATACACAAATGTTTTGTCTTATCTGAAACAAAAATGCATACCTTTGAATAAAATTATACATTCATGTTCTTTGGGAAGTACATCTGTCTTCATAGTGATCAAAATAAATGTCTCAAGCACCATAAAAGAGAAAGTACTAAATCAATACTACATCTCCATGCTTGAGTTTTAAATATAAAATGGAGATAACATCTAATCCAATAAATTACATTGCCCTCTGTACAGCACAACTTGTTGAGATTCACAGGCATTCTCTGTACTCCAAAATATGTGATAAATAACTTAAAAGAAAAAGAGGCATTGGATTATCTTTTAAATTATTTGAAGTAATTGAACTAGACTTTTTAGAAAAATACGTATTTAACGTGTGAGCATCTTTGTTGATTTCCTCTGCAGTGCTCTGTAGACATGAACAGATACCTTCTGGCTGGGGGACAATGAATGACGCCAGGTCTCACACACAGCCCCAGACAAGAGGCACCTTCGCTTGAACAATATGGGGCAGTTACTCACTAGATGCTCCTCACACTTAGTGAGAGGTGGCAGAAATATTTGTCATGTCTCTTGCTAAACCGATGGAACATTGACCTTCAGTCCTCAAGAGACACATTTCATGGACAACTCACTGCCAGAGAGATATTACAATCAAAATATGTGACCATACTGTGCCTCCGCTGAGATACTGACATCCCAGGATATCGAGACCTTGGTTGGAGATTTATCTGAAAGGGGCGTAAAACTAATCTGACTACTCTGATTTTCGTACTGCTTGTTTTGGGCCAGAACCAATATATTTTATGAAGAGTTATAGGTGAAGCACAACAACTTGAGGCACCAGGAAAAACCTCCCCAAATCCTAAGACCAAGTCTACATCGATTAGAGGTTGATTTAACATTGAGTTGTACCTTTGACTACGTGTTATTCATTTCAAGTTGTCGAACATAGCCTTGCTTTATTGCATATAAGAACACATATGTCCTAACTCCTCAAACAATGAAAAAGAGCCATAATTAAATAAGGTGATTTCACTTTAAAAGTGCCCCCTACCAATCTCTGGAACGTGTCTCTGGCAGGAAGTTGGTGCTCAGTGAATGTACTTTGGGTAGAGGGGAAAGTCAGTGGATCAATGAGTAATTAGAGAAAAATATTAACGTTTAATAAAAGAAAGATAATCGTAAGTATTGGCTTCGGCGCTGTTCTGTATCCTCATTCACAAGAGAAAGCACTGCATGGAAGTAGTGACTTGTACTGACTGTTTACAGCCCACATCTCATTGACAGGCCTGTGCTGACAGCTCCCACCTTGTGCTTGTGTGGTGTGGAGGTACAGCTGTCCCCCGAATTAATGACAGACGCAGTAGAGCCTTTATGCAGTGTGCTGTTTGAAATCATTAAACTCGTGGAATGTTTGGTTAATCTATTTTCCTTCTCCATACACTATGTTCTTGGCCTGAGGCAAACCTATCTAATAATTTTCAATTGAGAAAGGCCATAACTCACGCCCCAGTAAATTACTAAGGAACCCCTCCTTGCGTGTGGTTCGTCCTTCATGCCCCCGCGTGGCGGCAAGCACGGAATTCCCAGCTTCTTGCCCGGCCAAGCGTTCCGTTCTGACGCAGAAACAGGCGTGTGTGTGTGTGTGGTTTCTTATAAAATTGCATTTAGGACTCCCTTCTTCACTGGGACTTTATGCTAATACTGTTCTTGCTCTGAAAGGGTTTAGCATCTAGTGATCATCTGTAACTTGCTTCTTCACCCTTGGCCGTCCTTTAGCAGGGATCACTGTCCTACCTGAGGTTAGACTGATGAACGAGCCACAGAGCACAGATGTCAAAGCGCTCCTTCGCATCGCGGCGGCGTCTCACTCCTTGGCATACAAGTCTTCTAGAAGTCTCCGGTGATGACATCGTCTAAATGGGAATATTACATCATAGGATCGGGGTAAGGTTGGAAAGGGAGGGCGATCTTTGAAAAAACTTCAGAACAGGTCACTGGAGTCCTTTCAGCAGCTGGCCTACCTGCCGTGTGATTGCTGTTCGTGTAAACACACACGGATGCACATTTTTGAGGCACAGAAATTATACTCGATAGCTGAATTCCTGGATGTGAGATTTGAGATTGCAGTTCATCCTAGTAAACAGCTGAAAATTACACATGATTTCCCATCTGCTGATATTAACTGCTAGTTATCACATTTAAAAGTGCTGTTTTAATGATAAAAATGGAATATTTCACAGCATCAGAAAATGCAATCTGCCTCCTCAGTTAGCTGTATTTTAAAACTGGCATGAATACAACTAAACAAACCTCAAAATTGTGTGCATCTTTAGAATTTATATTTCTCTTTAAAAATGAAAACAGATGATGCAGCAGTTTTAACAACAAGTTTCGAGAAAAAATAAGAAAAGCACCCACAACCCTATGATTATTCTTCAGTATTTCATTTCATTTAGGATATATCTCTCTGCTTAGTGTTCACCACAGAAACAGAAGTGCCAATTTATTTCTTATGAAAGTGTGTAACTGCATTACTTTGAAAATTAAAATTATTGTTTTGGATTGCTGCACATTTTAATGAGGTGCTCTGTTATGAGTCTTACGGGCTGTCAAGACCCAGATTCCTGTGTTTCTTCTTTGTTGAAAAGAACATTTGTAAGAAATTTAAAAACTGCAATTTGAATCAATTGTTCCATCTTCTTCGCTTTATTCCTAATGGTACCATTGAGCCAGATGTCTTTTTGTGAGCCGGAAGATCCAAAACAAAAAAATGGAAGAACAGAAGCAGAAATTGTATGTTTGTGGCAGAGCATGTCCTGAACCCAATTACCTAATCAAAGGTACCTTGTACCTGTGATTACACAACAAGGAGAATAACAAGGTGTCACAGGAATGGTGCATTCTGTCTAGGAAACTTCAGAGACTTATGGCCCTGCCTCCTACATTTTTGAAGTTTGACTCTCTTGTTTCATAAATAAGTGCTTGAGCTAGACCTTCAGAATAAAATTACAAATAGATACAAAAGCCCCAAAGAAAACATAATGCAGCCAACATCCTATCAATGTTTGGATTTGCTACCAAAGCAAAAGCTAGAACCTAAGGTCTCGCATGTTTGCAAAAACCGAAGGCGGTAGTTTGGTGCCCTCATAACCATGATGCCCCATAAGCGTTCCTGTAAACACCAGGTGAAGGGCCTGATTGTGAGAAAGTGGGGAATCCTTCCAGAAATAGTCAAACCCCAAAAGAATCCTTTCCACTCAAGCCATCAAGTTTATAAACTCTATTTCATGGCACTGCAGACTATGGCCACACTCTGCCCTATAAGAAACTTTCGGAGAGTTTGTCAGTCCATTTAAACTGGAGAAAGTTTGCATTCTAGTGACCTTACATTGTACCCATCCTTAGAGTAGAAATAGGGAGATCACTATTTCTAATGATACATTCCATAAGTTTTAATGACAATATCTTGGAAAAAGAGAGGCATAAAGATGTAAATACACGGACTGGATCAAGGAAGTCATCAGTTCTGTGTTTCTTAATGTAGAAAAATGTAATTGAGAAATCATATACAGTAGACATAGATCAGCAGATTGTAAAGCTCAGACAAGAACAGAAGTAGATGCTTCTCCCTTTACTAATCTCTGGGGGTTAAATATTGCTCCAGTGAGGACAACTTGGTGTGTGAGAGTGTGTGTGTGTGTGTGTGCACGCATGCATGCAGTTGTGCAGTATGTACTAAAGGTAATTCTTGAAGTAATCATTGTTTAATCCATAGTTGCTATTACATTTTTCTCAGCAAAACTTTTTATATCAAAAAGTCCTGCTTTCAAAAATTGCTGTAAACTACTTTTAACAAATAAATACCCAAACGGAAATCCGAAGCAACTATTTAGGCAAAATCACCATGCACAAATTGAATAAAAAAATAAAAGCTTTTAAAAATTGGACCCACATTGCTACATCAGCTTTTTTTTTTAATTCATTTTTATTGTTAGACTTATTGGGGTGACATCTGTTAGCAAGGATTGCATAGGTTTCAGGCATACAATTCTACAGTGCATTGTCAACTTGTTGTACATCAGCTTTTAGATGTGACCTTGCCTTCATTATATGTATCTGGTTGTACAGATATGAAACCGATAATTTTAGGATTCCTTGAACATATCCCTCTCAACAAAATAATAAAAATAATAATAATAAACAAAGAGAAAAGCATTTGCCCACGGGTTCCTCGTTTATCATGAAGAGTTATGGCAGTGCAAACAGATCGATTTCATTTGTTCCTGACACAATGTGCAGTTCTTACCATGAAAGTATGAAAGAGAAAATGGATCAGTTCATATCGATAAATCACTAGGTAAACACTGTGAACATTCTTAGTTCATTTGAGGAATAAACCCAGCTAGTAGAGGCCAAGTCTTCACTTTTTCTCCCTAGTCAGCCAAGTGCATGTATTAGTCATCTATTGCTTCATTAATAAAAACAAAAACATAATAAAAAACAAAACAAAAAGAACTCCAACTCAGTGACACAGAGTAACAATGATTTACTCCCCCTTACGCACACGTGTCTGGTTGTGTCGGGGTGGTTGGAGTGAGCTGGCCGGGTGATCGCACTAGCTGGGCCGAGTGCCACTGCGTGCTGGATAAACTGTGCTCCCGACATCATCATCTGGAGTCCAAGCTCAGCAGGCGGAAGCTACCAGGAGAAAGCTTCCCTTTGGGTGATGGAAGTGTAGGAAGGCAAATGGAAATACACCATCCTTCTAAGGCTGAGGCCGGGCCACCTCTATCGGCCTGGGCTGACCACACGTACCATTTGAAGTAAGAGAATACTGTTGTTTTCTGTCCTGTTTAAAACGGTATGTCCGATCACCCTATATTGGCCTGATGGGGAAGCCCTACCTGGGGAGAGCTTTTTCTCCTCCTGATGACAAAGTTCAGGAGAACAAACAGAGTTTACAATGATCACAAACTGTCCCTCTTCCTTCAGAGGAGATGACCTCTCTCCCCACGCCCGGGATCGGCATTGCCTCCGCAGTGACCAGCAGGCAGACTCTCAGTGGCCGACACAGCATTCCCAGCTGTGTTGCACACAGAGCGCGGACGTGAGAGCTCACTTCGTTGCCTCTTCTGTTCACCAACAAGACAAAGGCACTAAGAAAGCCAGGCGAGGTGCCTAGACACTGAGAGACTGTGGGAAACAGGGAATAGTCCTCTGGGGTTGCCAGGGAAACCCAACAGCCTGCAGACATCCGCCAGCAGCTTCCCGGTCACTCACTGGCCTCAGAGGAACAAGCAGGCCCAGCGGTCCAATAGGAAGTGGCCAAGTGGATGATGCAGTCCAGTGGTCCCCGGCCTCTGTCACTTGCGCACCCCTTTTAAACCCATTTCTATAAATGGTAACCCTTGTTTTACAACAGCTGACACTTTTGTTCAGTATTTACAACATGATCATAATGTAAAGTAGTGGAAATGAGGTCCTAAGTTAGAAAAGAAAAATTGCTATAGCAGAAGTCCAAGCCACAGATTTAATTTCACAATATTTGTAGTGTAGTTAAATATGGATAATGATGATCAAGTATTTAAACATTAAATAAAAAGGACTTGAAAAGAATCAGGATTAAAGACACTGTACTTACTTTTACTCAGTCAATAACTAAACTATCGAACAGTCTGGCTATGGTTGTTTTTATATGTTTGGGAAAGCTCTAGAAACATCGCAAATGGATTGCTCTGAAACTGTGCGTAATGGTGGATAGAAGAGCGGTTTGGGGAAGGGTTCCTAGCCATGTCCTCACCGGTCATCATCCACTCATGTGATCTAATTTTGAAGTGTCTCTTCAGACTTAACAGTTATTGTTCCATAACTAACATTTTGCATATTTACTGGTTTCTTTCGCCGTTACTGATATTTTTTGTGCACCCCTGAACAACCTAGCACGTGCCCCGTGGGGGTGCATACCGTCGCTTGGCAACTGCTGCTCTCGTCTAAAGAACTCTTGGTATAACATAGCTCTCATAAGTGACTAAATTTGGGGATTTTTTTTTTTTTACAAAGGAAAAAGCTACCTGGTACAGAAATTTTCTCCTAGAAATGCTATCTTTATAAAACCTAACCTATATGGAACTGGCTTTGGAATTGGGTAATAGTCCAAAAATGAAAACTCATCAAACACAGAGAAAAGGTGTAGAAATTATTATGGAAGCGTGAAAAAATAACACCTATTTTATGTAGCTGTGGGACAATTGGCAGAACTGGAACCGGCATTAACTCAGGGGACAGAACATTTACCTAATCAACATGAAGTTTTCCAAGGGGACCCCCAGACAGAATACTCAAAGTGTCAGTTTGATGTTCCTAACTGCATATGATAAAGAACTTCCTGAGAGGGACCGGCGATGAAAGAAACTTATAAAGATTGCAAGGATAATGCAAAAGGGTTGCACTCGAGTCATAAATTATCAGGCAGGAAAATAAACTCTTACGTACCCTCGTCTCCGAGGCAGTAAGAGATTCTTGAAGTAAAAGGAGACTTAACTTATAGTTCATATCTAAGATATGGCTATAACACCTTGTTTTAATACTTTCAAAAGATTTAATATGAACCTTGATATACTCCCTCAGCCAGAATAAGAGGTGTTACACAAAGCTGAAATACATAGAGGGAGGTCTGTCTAGAAAGAGCTGTGAATGTTTTTTCTTTTTTCTAATAAGTGGATTACAAACTTAAAAGATGGTATCAGCACAAGAGTTTGTTTGGTTTTTATTGCGTGCATGTTGTTTTGTTGAGGAAAAAGTGGTGGCTGTGACAAAAAGGAATTAAGATGGCACAGATTTCAAAATGCCACTGGGCTTGCCAACTTTCTACAGGCAGAGAGTTTGTCAAAGTTGTCGGCTGCAAAGGTTGGCAGTTTCTTAAGGAAAAAGTGGAACATCCCAAGGGGCTGAGAAAAGATCCCCTATGGTGAGGTCAAGTGACATGGAGGAGAATAAACTAGGAACTTGCCCTCATAGATTGGAATGCAGCGAAGGATGCACACTGCTGCTTAGGGTGGCAGGCCTGGCACCTGTGCCCGGTGCCTGTCATTCTTCATCCTGCAAAATGTGAAGATTCATTACAGTCACCCACAGATTGCCTCACCGTGGTGCGTGCGCATGTGGGCAGGTTGTCTGTCCTTTGTTTGTCAGTCTCCACACCGAGGGGCATCACACCTGGGAAACCGAGCTGGCCGAGTCCCCTTCCCTTGTGAATCAGACATAGATGGGGGGCCTAAATCGTGACCTGCAATTTTCATGTCAAAACTAGATGATCGTTTGGGGAGTGCTTACAAGGAAGTGATCATACTTTACACAGGAGTGCGATAGGGCAAAGACTAGGGTAGATTACAAAAGTAACCGTAGATTTCCCCCCTCTACCAAAAGTGTGTCATTTTCCTCATTCTTAAATATAGATTGGCCCTGTGTCTTTATTTGGCTAGTAGGACATCATATCTTTGTAAAAGATATATCTAAATAGTGTATTCTAGATTTGATGATCATGTCTGACTCTACCATGTAGCTAAATATATTGTCTTCTGTGAAGTTCATTGTGGAGTATTCATGACAGAGTTTTCCCTGTGGTAACTAAAGTGACATTGCGTACACACACACACACACACACACACACACACACACACAGAGAGAGAGAGAGAGAGAGGGAGGCAAGTTTCACTTTTTCATCCACTCTAAAATCTTAGACAGTAGCTTAGGTAAAACGTAAATAATAGTTCTATTGATGCCCAAGCAATGTTTCAGTTGTAATAGAGTTGTAATACCAACTGTCATTTATGTTAACCTGTTTAATTAGACTTCAAACCCAAAATGTACCCAACCTCTGCATAAATGCAACAAAGTTAAAATATAAATTCATTATGTAGTATGCCACAGCACTGTAAAACATTATTAGTAATACTGAAGTGCACAATTTAACCAATTGTAGCTATTTAATCATGATACTCAAAAATGAAAACACGAACACAAAGATTTTGCTTTCTCTTTTGATTACCAGCCTGCATTATGTCACAGCTGAAATCCTTAGTGTTAGAAAGAAAAAGTTGTTTTCTTCACAGTAAAAGATACATGATATATATTTTTCTTCACAGTAAACAATATATATATATCTTTGAATAATGACCCACAAATATAATTTTGTGTTCTAATTTTAAAAGAAAATATACAAACTGTTTTTCATGATAAAATGTCATCTATTTAAATTTAAATATACTAAAATATGCATTGCATCATAAATGAATATATATTAATCTACAGGCACAAAAATAGTTATGGATTTAGTAAGCACTTATTAAGCGCCTGTTTGGGGAATTTTATTATAAATGTTGCACATATAAAATAACTAAAAGATAATTCTTTTGATTGAAAGAACATTCATCTATTTGAAACATTTTAGTATATTGATGAATAACAAACAAGTGTCTCCTCAACATACACAAAACAGCTTAGTTCTTATCTCCTCAGTTCAAGAATTTGGATTGAATGATAAACCACTAACTTTGTTTTAAAAGCAACTCAGAATAAGCCCTTTAACAATTAACTTAGATGCATATATTTTCATATCTCTAACATGTTACAAAACCCTTATAACGTGTAAGAGACATTTGTTGACTGATACCTGTTAATAAAGTTCAGCTTGGAATTATGTTGCTGTGATGCCAGCTTTTCTGATATTCCTAGGAAACAGTGGCAAATTGGATTATTGTTCCCTCACCTTTATGGAATTATATATCTGTGCTCTGTGACATCTGACTTTGTATCTCTGCCCACTGTAGATGGAGCATTCCACATGACTGTCTTAGGCTGTGAGGGCGAGAGTGAAAACGTCCACGTGCCAGTTCTCAGCATAGCTCTCGAGATACCGCATGCTTTTCTCACTCTCTAGTGTCCTGTGGGTGAGGAGGGGCCTTCGGTCCCAGATTCAAAAGGCACATGGAGTCTACCTGAACCCAAGCCAAGTGTGGGACATGGAGCTGAGCCTCTCCATTGGCTCCCACGGGGATCAATGAATCAACCCATCAACACAATACTTCTGCTTGAGAAACAATAAGGCTTGCTGTCGCTTCCTTTATAGCGTTGTTGCAGACATGGCTGCTAGCCTCTTTCCTTGGACACTATGAATCTTATTAAGAATAAAAACATGGCCAGGATTTTTTTATAAAGAATGCCAGAAGTCATCTCCTCCTTCCTCCCTCCCTCCCTCCCTTCCTTATTTTATTAAACTTTAAAATAATAAATTATTCATAGAATACGTAATATGTCTAGGATGTGTTTTTGTGATATTCAGATTTCCAAATTGAGCATCTCTGATGATTAATAAAAATTAAGAAGTGGCTGATGTAACATTAAAATGTATACTTCCAATATGTAACATTAAAATTTATACCTCCAATATAGCCTTTGGCACGCATCTCAAATCTTAAGTGATTCTATGCTCAGGTTCCCTAAAACTGCCAGGCACGTCCTGCCTCCCTTTCCCAAATAGAAGGCCCTGACACGTGGCAGGCCATGTGGAACGTGGTGCGGCCTAAAAGCAGCACGGTGGCGTGCTAACCCTTTTGTTTTGCAATATCTTTACAGCCACGAGGGTAAGGCAGGAAGAAATTCTTCCTAGATGATGGACACGCGTGTTTCATCGTGCACTTCCTGTTCACTGTTCCCGAAACACTCTGGTCGGAAGAAAGTCTGAGTGCGAGTGGGGCGTGAGGGGTGGCATCGAGACGCAGACACGCCCGACTTCCGGAGGGGCGGAGCCCCTGCTGCGTGCATTTCCTTTTCCTGTCCTGCTCCCTCTGACTCTTTGCGCTTGAAGCCCCAACACGAGCCCATGGGCAGGACAACTTGCGGCAACCACCCTTCCCCCGGTGGCGGCACCACGGCCACAGTGCACGGTGCGTTCGCGTGGGAGGCGCGGCCGTGGGACCAGCGCTGGGTGACCGGCGCCGCCGGGGCCTGGGACCAAGCGGGACACGCGCGGGGTGCGCTGCCTCCGGGCTGCCCCTTCCTTGTCCGCAAGCAGCTTGGCTTCGGGCCGGCCTCCAGTAGCCACGACACCAGGGATAAGGCACAGATAGAAAACACAGAGACGGAAAAGTATTTTTCTGTCAAGAATAAGTAAAACCAGCCGAGACGCCCTTCTAAATAAGAAGTGCATGTGGGGAGTTCCCTGGTGGTGTAGAGGCTTAAGGCTTCAGCGATGGCCCTGTCAGCGCTGTGGCCTGGGTTCGATTCCCAGCCAGGGAGCTACCCACGTACCCAAAAAAAAAAAAAAAAAAAGAAGCGCATGTGTAAACGTTAATGTGGTATTTGTCCAAATGAGTCACATTATTCCAAAGCTAATTGAATGCTGCTTGGTCTGCGACTCATTCACGGCGCCCAAGTTTTTGCTGTTATTTCAGCATGAGACTTGAAACACTGATTTAAAATTGCACAGGAAGTAACCATGAGAGGTGGGCTTTTCGCGAGGTCTTAAGTAGCCACCACAAAATTCTCCTGCTGAGGCAAAGACACGTTTGTCAGTGGTGCCAGGAATCAAGGCCCCGGCGAAGTGGACAACATTCACGGGGAAAAGAATCAAGACCTACAACTTTATAAAAAATGGTGAAAATCCTGTAACTATGGGTTTGTTTAAGGTTTTATAGATCTCAAAACCAATCCCATCTCTGGAAGAACTTAGAAAGATCCAAATACGTATTTCAGTGAATTTGATCTTCCATTTCTGCCTGCAAAACCCACTGATTTTGCCTGTGACGTTCAGGTGCTTGCGAGGAGTTTCTGAAATATTTAATGTCAACTTCAAACATGTCTCCCACAACACATTTAGCTTTGTTCTTTGCAACACTTACTCCTCATGCTATGTTTATATTCCATATGAAGTAGAAAGTTCCCCCATATTAACCAATTTGATGGAGACTGACCAGGGTTTAGAAAGAACAAAAAATTCATGGCGTAAGAAGTACATGTATTTCCAATTTAAATTTTTTAAAAAACACACATTTTATGCTTTGGTGAATCCATTTAGTTTCTTCCAGTACTTTTGCATTTATATTTTCCTTTCACCTGGGTTCTCATATTATATTGTATTTTAATTCACTATCGTTCAATCTAAAATAAAATATCCAAATCCCCTCTATTACGACATGTGGAGTTGGAACAGTGGGATTTTAACTAGGCAGGGTCAGGCTATGCACAGTGCTAACGAGTCCGGACAGGGTATTGGCAACTGAAAGAGCAGACACCAAAAACAACCATTTGCACGAAGTCAGACACAATGCAAGGATGCTGGGTCTTCTGAGAGAAGACGGAGAAACCACAGGATGGCCACATGGCTGGTAGATGAAAACTAAACAGCAAAAGCATAGGAATCAGAAGTCCTGTCCCGGTTAAGGAGGCCAAGAATATGTGAATCAAAAGCACAGGGCAGAGGGATTAATGTGAGAAAAAAATAGTTAGTTTTGGTTTTAATTTGTTTTCAAGCAGTGACTGAAGCCGGGTGGATTGGCCTGACTTGAACAACGAGCAGATGTTCATATGTCTGTCTCAAATACAAACTTTATCTTATTTATCTTTGTCTTACCCACTGTATCTGACTACAAGGCTTCCCAAATATTAACACAAGGTTCACAATGAGTGTTGTTGAATGGATGAATGCCCCGATAGGGAGACAACATGTGCCGAATCAGATTACTGTCAGTGGCCTTCCATTTGACCCAAAGTAAATTATAATGTTCTCACTGCTTTCTCAGGTTTTCACGGAACGTCCAAGGAATGCTAGGTGCTACGAACTGCCCCCTTACTCTTACAGCGTGCAGTTCTTCAGAGCTAAAGGTATCACCTGAACGCCTTCTTTTCTCTGCAGGTTTCTCTCATCAGCATTAAATCACCCAGGTACTGTCTACTGGGGCGTATTACTTTCACTTTTTTATTTTCCCTTGGACATAGGTATTTTTTTCTTGCCTCTGAAACAAGAGCCTTGAGATGCTAAAAATAAATGGTCATGTTAACCCTTTCTTTATTATCAACTAAAAGACAAAAATGGCACTTTAACTCATGTCATGACAATGTTTTTCTGCATTTGTTCTCTTAGACCCTTACTTGTAGTCCGTGCACCTTCCATTTTCCCGAGCAAATGTCTGTGCTTCTGCAAATGAATGTATCAGCAATCAGTTAAAATGGCTTAAGTGACTAGAAATATAATATTCACCATACTAATTTCTAACTGCATTTTTTCTTAGTAGATATTTTGTTTCGATGTTAAGAAAATCATATTGAATACAAAGCAGTTCGTAACAGTCTTTAACTCTATATTACCAAGTCTCCTTTAGTTTACTGTAAGTTACTGTTTAAAATGGAAAAAAATGAAGTCACCAACCATTTGTGTGAAGTGCTCTACTGAGCAGTATTTTGACTGAATTTAAATTACCATCACGTAGTTGCAAAGCATTGGATTGCATATAGCATCTCAATTACGTGTTTACCCACACTTCATTATTTTTCACATATTTTCACATTATTTTTCACATTCTAATATGATTTTTCCAATTGTTTGGAAAAAACAGAAGAAATATGCATTCTCCTCTCTCTTAAAAATCATATTAGAATGTGAAATCAGTCTTTATTACTTATTATACTTTACCCAGCCTTTCTAAGAAAATGCTAAGCTAAATTTCACGAAGACTTTATACCACTATTGGTTTCTTCTACTTTATATGCAATGCTCAGTGTGTTAAGACATATCATGTGAATGATGGGCATATGCATATAAATATGTAATATGTATACATTTTAAATCTTTCTTTAAAACAAGAGAGATGATCGTTTTCACACCATATTAGTCTCATTTATCTCCATGACGCCGTTAATGTGGTAAAATGTTGTGGCAACATTCCTAACTCCTCAAGGCCTGCTTCAGCCGTCAGCTACTCAGCCGCATTATTAGATTGTCAACATAATTCAGACGTCTCGTATGAAAGGAGCCAACCCGCCGGCGCCTGTGTTTGTAAATGTATTTGCTTGATGAAGGAGCTCTGAACGCACTGAGGCCTTTACTAGTGTTGTGCGTGTAGAACTTGCAGTATTGGCTCTGATGGTGCCTCAGAAACGCACGCAAGATTACGCATTTATCGTTTTCTCTCATACGCTTCAGTGTGCCTCCTGTCGTCCCAAATGAGATGATGAAAGAAAATGCATCTTGTAAAATTAGCTGAAATAAGTATCAGTAGTGATAGCATTACAAGTCAATACTTTATTTCTCCAATTAGAAAATTAACTAACACCTCAAAATATACAGATGAAATCACCTTTTAAAGAAATTCGTCAACATACAGTGGGGAGTGGATGCTTTTGATGTGCAAGTAATGAGTACGGCTCTGTCAAGTGAGTTTTAGCTATAAAAATAGAATCAAAACAGAAATAACAGTTCTCTTTTAAAGTGAATTCAAACACAGAACACATATACAAAAATCTAGAATTGAATTTAATATCAGAGTAGAAAAGTGAGTGGAAATTTGTTTGAAGAGATACTGCTCTTGAAATCACAGGAGGTGAGCAATGAGTATGGAAAACAATATTCTGTTGTTCTCTGATTGTCTTCATCGATCCCTCCCTCTTTTACCGACAAAGGCAATGCTATTTTAAATCCACTTCACTCTTCCAAATTCAGATTTACTTATTTTGGATTATTTTGTTTTTTTTTTCATACCTCCAAGATAATCAAAATGTGTATTCTTAAAAGAACTGAGTTGGATGAAGAATCAGTGCTCTATTACCAATGGAAATAACCCTCTAGGCAATCCAGCTAGTCAAGTCGGAGTGAGGATGTAATCTGTAACAATGGAGGGTGACAGATGTTAGGAGACTTAACTGTGTGATCATTTTGCAATCTTTATAAATATTGCATCATTGTATTGTATTGTACACCTGAAACTAATACAATGCTGAATCTCAATTAAAAAGCAAAGATCAGGGTAAGGAAATGATGTGACATTGTGTCTTACATACGAAGGTGATTTCGGTGTCCTTTTGTTTGTTTTGTTTTCCCTAATCTAGTCCATTCACCAGTCATTTAATTACTACAGACTCTGTCTCTTATGCTGGGCGCTTATTTACATAGTCACTGAATGCAGTCAGCAAACGTACTCACCGAATCCCTGTTACGAGCTGCTTACTGTGCTGGGCACACAGCGGCCGGTGTAAAGACAACAAACTGTCTGGAAGAGACAGGCCAGAGCACCGTCACGTATGCAAGCTGTCAGCCCACTGCAAGGCACTGTGGGAGGGGAAACAGGGAGTGTGAGCCAAGCGCCTCCGTTGTGAGTTCACAGCGATTTCTTCTGCTTGAAGGAGTTACAGATGATCTCCAAGCAGAAACGTATTCCTTGTTTGTTTGTTTGTTTTCCAGCATGATGGAGATAATGGACATACAACGATCTGTGCGTTTAAAGCACCCTGTGTGCTGATTGGATATGCAATTATATTGTGAAATGATTCACACAATAAGATTAGTTAACCTCACATAATGGCAATATTTTTGTGCTGATAACATTTGAGATTTTATCTCATAGCAACTTTGAAGTGGATAACGCAGTACTGTTCACTCTAGTTACCATGCCTAGTGTGAGATCCCAAGAATTTCTCCGTCTTATAAGAGCGAGTTTGTACCCTAGGATCAGTATCTGTGCGTATCCCACTCCCCAGCCCCTGGCAACTCCCATTCTGCTGTCTCTGAGTTCAGCTTTTTCTTCTTTTTTTACAATTCCACTAAATGAGGTCATGTAGTATTTGTATTTCTATGTCTGATTTATTATGTGATAATAGTTCACTTTAATGTAATCCTCTCAAGGTTCATCCAGATTGTCACAGACAGCAGGGATCTTCTCTTTTATGGCTAAATTTTATATGTGTATATACACACACACATATACGTGTATACACACATGTATGTATATATAACTTTTTTCTCACATCTTCTGTATTCATTTATTCATTAGTTTGTTTCCAGGTCTTGGCTGTGGTCAATAATGTTGTGGTGAACATGGGGGTGCACACATCGCTTTCAGACAGTGATTTCAGTGGATATGATCCCAGAAGTGAGATTATTGATCTTTTGGAGGCACCTCCATACTGTTTTCCATAGTAACTGCACCAATTTGCATTCCCACCAGCAGTGTGCAAGGGTTCCCTTTTCTCCATGGCCTCTCCAACACTTGCTGTCTCTTGCCTTTTTGATGATAACCATTCTCAGTGTGAGGTGGTATCTCATCATCAGTTTGATTTGCATTTCCCTAATGATGAGTGATGTTGAGCATCTTTTCATGTACCTATTAGCCATTTCTGTGTCTTCCTTGGAAAAATGTCTATTCATGTCCTTTGGCCATTTTTAATCGGATTATTTGTAGGTTCCATTTTGGTTTGGTTTAGAATCTTTTTGCTATTAAATTGTATGAGTTCCTTACATATTTTTTTTTATATTAACCCTTTATCTGATATGTGGTTTGGAAATGTTTTCTCCTATTCCTTAGATGACCTCTTTGTTCTGTGGATTTCTGCTCTGCAGAAGCTTTTCAGTTCGATGTAGTCCCACTTGTCTTTTTTGTTGTTGTTATTTTGTAGCTGTGCTTTAATGTCATCTCCAAATAATTTATTGCCGAAGCCAATGTCTAGGAGTTTTTCTCTATACTATTTTCTTGTTGGATTTTTACACTTTTGCATCTCACACGTAAGTCTTTAAACCATTTTGTATTAATTTTTGTGAGTGGTATAAAATAAGGGTCCAGTTTCATTCTGATATATGTGAATATTCCATTTCCTCAACATTATTTTTTAAGGGCTGTCTTTTCCCCATGGAGTATTCTTGGCTCCCTGGTCAAATATTAAAGTTATTAAAGAGCTCAGAAGAAAAGTTCTTCAATTCTATACCATTGTGAATAATATTACTTGCACTTATTTTAAACAATCATACTAAGAAAGTTTGTTTTCTATCAAATGATTATTTTTATCATCTATTGAGTTGTTGATATGTGTTTTCTACTTCCTGGTAATTTGAAAAATCACATTATTGATATTTAAATACTAAATCACTTTTAGTTCCAAACATAAACCATACATGGCTGGGATGCATCATACTTATAATATATCAGTATGTTTGCTTAGTTGACATTTGATTTAGGAATTTTATGTCTATTGTTCTGTCTACCTTGGTATCTTTACCATGTTTTAGGATAATAGTTATGCTGAATCCTTAATATAGCTCATGAAGTTTTTCCTCCTTTTCTCTTTTCTGGAAAGTTCTCGTTAACATTGACATTATACCTTCCTTAAATTATTAGGAAGAATACAAGAATAATTCTTCCTGGCTCTGAAGTTGTGTTGTAGCTCATTTCTTTTTAGGTGATTTTGGTTATTTTGCAAAGGTTTAAGTACATATTTGCTCTCTTTACAACATGTAAGTATATTGCTTCCCAAGTTTAGATATTTGAAAGGACTCCAAGACTCACAGACACTGAAAGGCAAGGAATGTGATGGCAGGAGAGCCAGGGAGCACCCCAGGCAGAAGCTACCAGGGGACCCACTCTCTGTGTCCCCACGCTGTATCCCCCTCCAGAAGTCCCATACTGTGTGAGGACTCTTGGCTTGAGAGACCTCACCAAAGACACTCTCAGCATCTCCTTATAGAGCTGAACAGCCTTGTCAAAGTGGCTAAGCCATGGCGAATCAGAAGTGAAGACACTAAAATTGTGGGTTACGGGGACATTTCGGACTTCTAATAGCATGTTGTAAATTCCATGGACGTTCCTTGGCAAATAGAAACCAGACACCAGCCATCCCCAGAGATAGAGTTCCCAAGCCAAGTGTAAATCACATCTGTCTCCATAACAACATAATGCGATTTTTAACAATTTCTTCTCAAGTAAATTTTGATGTTTCATATTTAGAGTTCATCCACATCATCTAAATATTCACTTATTGGTATGAAGTCACAGGTAATAGATTTTCAATGTCAACAAGATCTGTTGTGAACCTCCCATTTCGTGCCTCATATTGCCTCTCAATTTTAGACTTACTGGGGGTACTTAGAAAATGTATTAATATTTTAAAAGAAACAAATATTTGATTTTTTAAAATGTCTCTGTTGCCTACATTTCCCTTCTGCTTATTTCTGTGCACAAATGCAAATGTGTGTGTGGGCGTGTGCGAGTGTGTATGTATATAAATTAGGTCAAGTTTGGTTCAGAAATCTGTATTTTTTCTTTTCTTATCTTTTTTTTTTTCTTATTCTATCAGTTACTAAAAGAAGTCCTTCACCATGGGAGTAGAACTTTTAGTTTAACTAATTCTTCCATTTTTTAAACCTAGCTGACAGTTTAGCCTTTTCAATGGAATGATTAGTCACTTCCCACTTAATATAACCACTGATACTTTGGAGTTTTACACTGCCATTTGTTTCCATTTCATAGAATTGTATTATTACTTTTTCTCTATCTTCTTAATGAATTGAAGACTTTCTATGCATTAATCCAATTTCATAATTAATTCATTATTACTATATTGTTTTACTCTTTATGCTCAGTTGCCCTGAAGGACTAGAGAAACACAGTGAGCCAGTGCTGCACGCTCAGACTTGGGACTCTAAGCCCCGGGTGAAATGTGGTAAACACGATCGTGTGCTAACCTCCTTCAATACAGTGACATTTCACATATAATTTTGTGAATGGAGTAACAAGTGAAGATGGGAGAGGGATAGAGTTGTGAATTAAAATTGTGTAGCAGTCTTATTTGCACTGGGTTCTAGGATATTTGGTTGGAACTCAACACGTGTGTGTGTATCAAAGGTCTCCAAGTATAAGAAAGACAGCTTTGCACATGTTGGTAGCCCCCAGTGTTACCTGGTCCAATTTATTCTGCACTCTACCAAAATCACTACTTTAGCACCAGTACATGTACGACATTAGCAGTAAAAGAGGGCTTAATATCAGTAAATTATTTAAAGTGACTACATCTCAGACAACAACAAGGTGAACGCTGTTATGTCAGCCTATAATGGAAATGGGCCACATCCACAGAATATACAGACACAGAGCAGCTCTCAAAGAAAGCTTCTAAATGGAATGCTTTTCAGCTATTCATAGTCGGGAGGGGGAAAAAGTGCAGGACCCTTTTATTTGGATGCACTGGCTGTAAACATCAAGTCACTATGTGGCATTTAATGGAGTAAATACTAGAAACTAGAAATACTATGATTTGCGTTAAGGAAAATTGTGTGCAGATGAACAGGGTGCACTGAAATAAACGTGCCCTAATAAATAATTAACATAATTTGGAGTAAGTCCATTTTTCTGTTGCCTCCAAAACTGTGAAGAAGAAATGGCCAATATTCTGTATTTAAACCCCTTTATTTTTTTTTTCCACCTTGCCTACACACCGTGAAATTTTCTCAAACTCCTTGTGACTTTTTCCAATCAGAACATGTCAGGATAAGTTCTACATTCTGACATTTCCTGTTGCGTAGCCTTTCTTGAATTGGTATTATCTTTGATTTAGTCTCGTTAATGCTACTGAAATATTAAGGTCACATTTTTATTTATAAATGATATTTGAAAAGTCAGTGCAATTGGCAACATGGTGAGGTGAATCACAGAGGGCCCCCTGTGTGTAATAAGTCAGCATTAGTGAGAGAAAAATCTCTCATCAAGCAGACGTCCGTCTTTGATATTAGGTCATGTGTCTGTACTATTATCTCCTAATCGGTCACCAGTCTGTCCTGTCTCTCTGACATAGAATCCTAAATAGTTAAATACGATTCCCTATGACAGATTATTTTCACCCTTTCAATTTATTTTCAGCACTTTCTCCATACTTCACTGTTCAGTTGAGGATAAGGAAGTAATTTTCTACTGGAAGTCAGAACACTCAGCTTAACTGCCAAGATGACACAAAATAATTTCATTTGACAATTGCCGGCACTGTATCAATGATATTTCAAGCCATCAAATACTTTTTCAGAACACTCTTCTTCTCTTCCTTCTTCTTCTACTTCCATCTCTCTCTCTCTCTCTCTCTCTCTCTGTCTCTAACACTCCAGTTCAGTTGCACGTTTTTTCATCAGAGGGTACAAAGAATGCCAACTTATAAAATGGCCAACAGTAAGGTATGCTGTAAATGGAAACTTTTTTGCCTTTTCCTTAGTTCTACAGCCCCTACTATGTTTGGATAAAATAATATGTTCTAAATCAAATAATTAATAAGCACTTACTAGGCACTGTAGTATATGCTCTACTCTTCCAGGAAAATAAGGATGTCGTCATCGTTGTTTTAGTAGTAGAGAAAAAGCCAAATGACTGCACCACGGGAGGGAGGTTACAGAGGGGGTCAGATGAGCATATATTGTTTCAGGGACTGTCAGTCCAGCTGCCTCCTACTGTAACAGATTAACTTAAACCTCCACCCTCACCCCAGTTATCAGCCGGGCAGTGAAGGAGGTGTGTGCCCTCTGCTAGGCATAAGTATCATTTATCTGAGTCTTCACTGTCCTTAGACTCTTTACTATTCTTTTTCTCGGGTTTGAAAATAAGCTTTAATGCTCTCTGGCTATGGGAGAATGTGAAAATTGCTCCATACAGTGTATGAAAATTGCACAGTGCATGAAAAATTGTCGCGGTTAGTGCAATGCTATTGTCTTCCTGAAAGCATGAAATCTGCATCTAGCAACTTGTAACTCCAGTGGCGCATCACCTGCATCCGATCAGTGTCTGAGATGATTTGAACCTGATGGCAACATTGGTCAGTTTGCCCCTACTGTTAAGTTTTAGCCTGAAGTCATCTCATCTGGAAGCCTGGGCTGTGTTACCCAGGCCATCCCTTCTTTCATTGGTCTGGGCCTCACCCTTGTCCCCTTCTCAGCTCTGTGAGCTTGCTGAGCATTCTGCTTGGCCGTTTGGCCTTTTAGGAGCTGCCTTCTTCGTAACCTCGTGTTCCACGCAACGCAGGTCCCGGCAGATGACTGGAGACAACATGTGATGCAGAATATTAAGCTTCTTTTGCTGTGGTTCCCTTTCTCTATGATCTTGGCTTCTCAAGTTCAGCCACCCTTAGGAAGCCTTTGAGTGTCCTTTCATTGGTGTGAGACTACAGAAAGTGTGACCTTTGGGCCCCTTATCACATGCAGATTGTCAATTGACACAAATGGAAAATGAGTGGAGAATCGTGGACCTGCCTGAAATCGTGTGTCTTCTCCAAGGGTCTAGGACATCTCATCCTGGCAAATTCAGTTGCTCCGTAATTCATTCAAAGTTCTATTTTCTTCTGTCCCCAGTTTGTTTTATTTTATGTCACTAGAAGTGTTTAATTAAAAATCACCCATACATCTAGAAGCAGATACACGGCAGTGTAACAGTGAAACTTAGTTTATTTATTTTCTGAGAAAACATGGACACCTAGGGCAATGCAGGCTTCTTAGTGGCACGGTCAGAGGTGGGGTCCTGTTTCTTGAGAGTGAAAAGAAAAATCTGGTTTCCTGACTTCCTATACTGTGTGCCATTTTCCATTGTGTGAGCTCAGTTATTACACTGTATGTTATTATGGAAAGATGTGATGTCCTTCATCAGACCATTGCAGGAACCACTATTTCAGTTTGATCAGAAAGCTGTCTCCCATTTTCACTAGTGTGAAATACCATGCGTAAAAGTACTTCTTGTTTTGAGTCAGAGAATAATTGTCTTTCATTAAAAGTCTTCCTGTAGAACGAATTGTATACAGAGGTATTATTTTAATGTTTTTTAATACTAATATTAAACTTTAAAATATTAGTCACAAAATTTCTCTTACATATTAAAATAGTTTAGATCTATAATAATGACTACTTAATAGTATCAAAATCAAATGACACCCGTTGACCAGAATTTATGTTCTTTCTAGTGTTTTTCTCCAATTGCGAAGATATTTATGTCTTAGATCCCATATTTATTCTGAAGACTAGCTCCAGTCCTTATGTTTACTTAACCTATACTGAAGTATGTGTTAAATCTACCTTGTAGATAATTAACAGAAACACTCTTATAAATAATAAAACTAGAAACAAAGTTGAAAATTATAGTGGTCATAGAATCCTGTCTTCTATCTAATACTATAATTTATTATCACCATAGAAATTTCTACTTGTATGCTTCTAGGTTTGGCATTAATATTATGCAAACTTTGTATTTACTCAAATTCCTTTGAGTAATGAAAATAAAATGGATTTATTTCAGGAAATGTAGAAAAGCAAATATATAAATATTTACATGTATTACTGTTAATATCCTCCATAATGTAAAACATGTAAGTTTTTATTTGAAAATTTCAATAACATTTTTAAAAAATTGAGTAGATAGTGTGATGACTATCTATATATCATGTCTGCTTATACACACACACACATTGTCAGATTTGGGATGTATTACATTTTTATTGACTTTATTTTTTTAGAGCTGTTTTGCGCTCACAGCAAAAATGAAGGAAACGTAGAGATATCCCACGTACCCCCCCACCCCCCAGATGAGACATTTGTTACAACTGATAAGCCTGAGTCAACATGTCATAATCACCCAAAGACACATGTGTACACAGGAGTTTTCTCTTGGTGTTGCACACTTTGTGGATTTTAGACAAACATCTCATGAATGCATTCATTACTATGGTGTCATCCAGAGTGTTTTCAATGCCTTAAATACCCTGTCCACCTATTCACTCCAACCTCTTCTTCAGCTCTGAGCCACCAGTGATCTTTTTACTGTCCCCATAGTTTTGTGTTTTCTAGAATGTTGTGTAATTGCAATCATCCAATGTGTAGCCTTTCCAGATTAACTTCTTTCACTTAGGATATGCACTTAAATTTCCTCCATTTCTTTTCTGGGCTTGTTAGCTCTGAATAATAATTTCTTTAGCACTGAATAATAGCCATGATTTTTTTTATATGTAATTTAATTCCATCGTAGTCAGCGATCCGACTTTGTACGAATTGACTCCTTTTAGATATATTTAGACTCAATTTATAGGCCAGAATATGATCCTTCTTGATAAATATTTCAGATGCTCTTGGGAAGATGTGCATTCTACTGATGTTGTTAGGGGAGTTCTGTCTGTCGTTTCGTCAAGTTGTTTGATAGGAGTGCTCAAGTCCTCTATTTTCTCACTGATCTTCTGTCTACCTGCTCTATCAATTACTGAGACAGAAAAAAGCATTAAAATGTGTGATATATTTTTCTGTTTTTTATTGAAATTCTATTCTTTGTTTTATGTAATTTGTAGTCCTGTTTTTCTATCAATTATCATAGTACAAAGAAGTGTTAAATTTTCTGATTATATTTTTCTGTTTTTTATTAAAATGCTATTATTCTTCTTTACATGTAATTTGAAGCTCTGTTTTTAGGTACATAAATGTCTACATTAGTTTTACACACTTGATGAATGAGTCCCCATCTTATCAGGAAATATCCACTTTATCCTTGGCAATATTTTTTGTCTGAAACTTATTTTGTCTGGAATACCAGACAAATGGCCACTTCAATTTTCTTCTTAGTATTAGTATGTTATATCTAAGTCTATCCTTTACCTTTTAATCTTTTTGTGTCTTTATATATCAAGTAAGTGTCTAACGGCACATATAGTTAAGTCTCATCTGTGTGTGTGTGTGTGTGTGTGTGTGTGTGTGTGTTCAAACAAGGACCCTCAGCAAGCCAGTCAATGTGCTTCATGTTGTAACAAAAATATACATGTATGTCCTCAGGAGCTCTGCACAGAGTTAAATAAATTCATGCATACCCAGTAACAGTATACAAGCAGGTGATGTTAAACAGGATATTCTGAGTTCTTAGAGGATGCAGTGATGTTAAGACAAACTTAATTATACTTTTATTTCTATCATTTAATTGACTATTGTCAATCAAACCTGCTATTTAAAATGTTTAAATTGCGTTATGTAAGTTAAGGTTAAAGAGTGCATCATATAAAACATGACACAAGTTAATATTGTGCCGTTCATCATTTCTTACTCCAACAAATGGGGGCCAGAGAAATCAAACACCAAACAAAGTGAAAGAGAAAATAGCTGAACCTGCAAATAAGCAGCAGTGTCTCATGCTGAGACATTATCCTGTTCGATTGGGGGGAAATGAAAAGCTACAGGAAACAAGACACGAAAAGCAATTTGAAAACCAGGTGAACTGGATGAAGAAAAATAACATCCTACTCCACTTCAAATGTGCATCGATGAAAAGCAGTACTTACAGACAAAATTTAACAATGTTTCCGTACATCATCAAAAACCCCAAAATAATTAGTTTAAAAGGTCTGTTGCAATATCCCATGATGTCTTTGGGAAAAATAAGTTAATTATGGCACAGTTTCAAATGTTAACCAATAAAAGTTGTGATTCCATGTTGATCATTATTTTCTACTTTATCATCTGCACCTGAGGTCAGTTTCTCAAACAGAAAATCCTTATTTGTTATGTGATAGTTCTGACTAAGAAGCCCTGATGGTTTGAGCAATTACCACTCTAAAGTCAGTGTACTCAGCAAGTTTTTTCTACTACTGACCAAAAAAGACACACCAGGGCAGTTTCTAGAGTCAAAAAAAATGGCCTTGACCTTTAAATCTGGAATAGTGATGATGGATTGTTTATGGAATTCCAAAAAGCAGGCTTGATTTGTAGTCTGCATTCCACCATAATCTGAGCTGAAACTTCAAGTCTTCTGAGGCATGGAGATTTTTTTTATACACTTTGAATACTTTTAGGGATCCCCATGGCATGTATTCTAGTTGAAATTTTGGTATCAAAAACGAAAAGAAACAAACCCATAATGACAAAGATTTCCATCAATTCAGTAATACTTTTAAATAAATTGGTTTGTAGTCTATATAGCTCTGATAGAGCATGTATCAAATACATAGACAATGCTTGTTCTATGTTGGGGTTTGCAAATACCTATTGCAAAGACTCCAACACGATGGTCTACTCATATATTACCAAACTAGCACCACAGGAGAGTTGCAGATCTAGAAATCATGATAAAGCAGAGTAAGTGAAATAACTGAGTATACAGTAGTCCTCTCTTATCTGCAAAAATAAGTTCCAACACCTCTAGTGGAGGCCTAAAACCACAGATAGTACCGAACCCAATATATACCATGTATTTTTCTATATATACTTACCTGTGACAAAATGTAATGTATAAATGAGGCACAGTAAGAGTTTAACAATAACTAATAATAAAATTGAACAATTATAATGATATACTCTAATAACTGTTACATGTATTAATATATTTGGTATCTCTCGCTCCTTCTACAAAAGTATCTTATCGTACCGTACAATCACCGCATAACGACGTTTCAGTCAGTGAAGGACCACACACGACAGCGGTAGTCTCATAAGATTGCAACCTCATTATAATCTTCTATACTATTTTTAGCTATCAGGGAAATGCAAATCAAAACCACAATGAGATACCACCTCACACCTGTGAGAATGGCTGTTATCAACAAGACAAGGAATAACAAGTGCTGGGGAGGGTGTGGAGAAAAAGGAATCCTCATACACTGCTGATGGAAATGTAAATTGGTACAACTGGTATGGAAAACAGTATGGAGGTTCTCAAAAAATTAAGAATAGAGTTACCATAAAACCTAGCAATCTCTCCTCTGGATAACTACCCAAAAACTCTGCAAATGTTTATCTGTAAAGATACATGTACCCCTATGTTCATTGCAACATTATTCATGGTGGCCAAGACATGGAAACAACCCAAGTGCTCAGCGATGGATGATTGGGTAAAGAAGCTGTGGTACACGTACACACTAGAATATTACCTGGTCATAAGAAAAGATGCAATACAGTCATCTGCAACAACATGGATGGATCTTAGCATGAAGATCCAGCAAAATAAGTTGGACAGAAAAAGTCAAGAACCATATGACTTCACTCAGATGTGGGATATAAAACTAAAAGCAACAAACAAACAAGACAAACAAACAAACAAAAACTCATGGACACAGACAACAGTTTAGTGAGTACCTGAGGGCACGGGGGAAGGGGGAATAGAGAAAGGAGGGGGTCAAATATTCGGTGATGAAAGGAAGGAGCACTGACTCTGGGTGGTGAACACACAATGCAGTGTACAGAGGATGTATCATAGAACCGTACACTGAAACCTAAATAATTTTACTAACCAATGTCAGCCTAACAAAATTCGATAATTTTGTTAAATGTAGTTCAAAGCAAAGTTCAGTTTCTAAAGAGCTAGGGTTTCTCATACTTGGACAAAATTCCCACTGAACCTCAATGAGTTCCATTTCTAATGCTAATGAGTAATAGAGGAAAACCTCATTTCTTCGGTTAGCTCATGGCAGCGTTAACGGTCTGTATTATAGTGGCAGCAAATGATTTATCAGCATGCCCACCACCAGAGTGTGTGCAGCTGCATGGATGACAGGCGGGCGAGCACACTGTCGACGTAACGTCTCCGTAATGCTCTGGTGTGAATGACTTGAGGGAATACATTATTAAGGAAATATTGTGCTGATTACTTGCCTCTGTAATGCATCATTAAGCTGATGTCACTGCTAAGATGTGTGAGTGTAATTTATAATGCACAAAGTGAAAGGTGACAGCAGGCTCTCCGTCTAAGTGATCTTTAAAAGGATTTCGTTTTGAAAACTTGATTCCAAGTACTTAGGAGAAGATTTGGCCAAGTAAAGATTCTGTAAAGATGAAGGTGATTGCTGAAGTCAGAATGGGTGAAATGCAAAGATTTGGTGGGCTTATTGTCACTTTAATTGTTAGGAGATCCAAGCCCCTGCCCTGCCCAGAAACGGTGGTTTAATCAAGCATCCTTTCTCAGTAACAGTAGGCTAATTTAAGACATGGCAAGTGCCCAGGTTTAAAAGCATTTTGATGTGTCTTAACTTTTATTTTGACCATGTTAATTAATAAGATGGTCGAGGAAGGAATTCTAAGGCTTTTTCAATACTTAAGCAGTGTGATATTAAAATGTACTCATCTAGATCACGTGACTGGGGGTAAGGCCTTAGGTGGTTATTCAAGATTCCAACCTCTCATATGCCAATAACAAACTATGATTTTAATCATCTTGACTTTCTTGACATTAGTTTTCTTCACCTATAAGATACCTTGAGTTAAATAAAGTAATCTTCATGATTGTAATTGAATTTAATTCAAAGAACTTTCTTTAGAGCAAAAAAACAATTATTCAAATACATCCTTTAAAAAAAAAGAAAAAGAGTAGGGAAAAAAACTAAATACTTAATGTTTCACAAGGAATAATTTCCTAACATTGTGGAACTAGAAAACCACTTTCTCTTTTCTTCGTTCTGTGGATAAATAAGCAGACTGTTTAAGAAAACATGTTAAATAATATGCTTACTTATACATAGAGTTTTGCATGTTTTAGAGGCAACATCAAAAGAGTCCTTAGGAATACAGTTTTTTGTAAATATGGCCTCGAGTGCATTTGCCCACCTGCTCCCCAGACAGGTCTCTGCTTATAGTGGATAAAGCACTCTCCCCATTCCAAATGCCTCAAAAATCAAACAACACTGAGTATTTTCACAAACAGATTATTGAATGGTTGACTCTAAGACCTTTAATTCACTAGTTTGAGATATAAACACAAACTGTGTCCAGAAATTACTCTAAAATTCAGTCAATGTCATAACGCAACACATTTATGTATTTGAACCTCCCAATGAGATGGTTTTTATATATTAATACCTCTGTTTTCAAAAAAAAAAAATTACTCTTCCCATAGTGTTTTGCAATAGACTCACTTACTTCAGTTGTGAGTTAGGCTAAAAGCAGAAACTCCTTTATAGAGTTTAATAATGGTTTGCTTATTTAAATAACACATATAACTGAACGAAGAGAAGTAGAGAAAAATATTGTGGAATTGAATGAGTAGCCAAGTAAAGCAGAAAGTTCAGGTTTGGTTTTTTAATACATGAATGTTTTGTTTTGTTTTTTGTCCCCAGATTTGTTGAGATATAATTGGCTTACAAAGAACAGTACATATCTAATGTATACAGTTTGATGATCTTCGTACCCAGTTTTTCTGTTTTGTTTTGTGGTAAAACATTTCACAAGCAATCCACCATATTCACAGATTTTGAAGTGTGCGATACCACGTTGTTACGTATAGGTGCACTTTCGTGCAGCAGGTCCCTAGCACTCACTGCTCATCTGGCAGGACTGAAATGATACACCCATTACACAACTTCCTGTTTACCTCAACATCCAGCCCTGGCGGATAAAAGTGCGTTCTGCAAGTTGGACCATTTCAGACCCCGTCGAAGTGGGGCCCCCTGTTTCGTGGCTGTCTGTAAGTGGATTGATGAATGCTATTTTCTAAGGCTTAATCGCATTCACTAGTATGGACAGGCCGTGTTCGCTCTCTCCATTCGTCTGCTGGTGGATTTGGTTTCATATCTTGGTGATTTTAAAAACAAACAAACAAACAAACAAACATGGGAATGCAGGTATCTCTTCAAGATCCTGATTTTGATTCTTTTGGATAAATACCCAGAAGTGGGATTTCTGGAGTATATGGTGCTTCCCTACTTCACATTTCCACCAAAAGTGTGCCACGGTTCGAGTTTCTTCCCGTCCTCGCCGGCACTTCAAACTTTGTGTTTCTTTCTTTTTTCTTTATTTTTATTATTATTATTTTTGGTAGTAGCCATCCTGACAGGTGTAAAGTGATGTTTTATTGGAGTTTTGGCTTGTAGTTTGCTGACATTATTGATATTGAGGATCTTTTCATATATCTGTTGACCATTTCTACGTCTTCTTTGGAAAAATATCTGTTCAAGCTTTTTGCCCACTTTTTAATTGGGCTATTTTTTATTTTACTTTATTTTATTTCTGGCTATTGAGTTGTATGAGTTTCTCATATGTTTTGGATATTAACTTCTCACCAGGTGTTCGATTTACAAGTATTTCTCCCATTCTATAGGTTGGTTGCCTGTGAAATCTGTGTGGACAGACATCACTTATTAAGATATACTAACTTGTTGCCCCCTCAGAGATAGTGAAGTGTTTATTGATGTGTCAGGTTGATGGTGGGTTTTTGTCACAGTTATTTGGGAACACTTGAAATACTCTGTAAATGTTGTTTTCTTAAGATTCACATGTTTACCACGGGTGCTAGAAGCATTAAAAAGCATTCCTGTCACTATCAGGTTGCTGAGCATGTGTTGTAAAAACGCTGTGCATGTTTTCTGATTAACAAAAATAATTTGGCTCCAGAGAAAGAAGGTGAGTGGCGATGGCAAATCCTCGTGGTCCCCCTGCAAGGAGTGCACTGAATATTTTGATAAAATGAGCTTTGTGTCTCTTGAAAATGGGCCTGAGTTTGCTGTTTCAGGCTTGTGTTGGTATTTTAGAATTAATCAAATATGCTGGTGTTATTAAATAATTAGCAGAGAGACTGCTGTTAATGGTCCTGATCCCTTATATGCAGGTTCCTTCTCTGAGGAAAGCACAGTGTTTTAATGCAACTCATTAAACGGAATGCAGTGAGAAAATATCAATATAAAAAATGACAACAAATATAACTATAGCATGAAGTGAAAATAACTTCATTTATATTTCGCTATTTTTCTAACTTCTAAATACTCTCGAAGTTAGTTTAAATCTCTGTATATAATACCTACATTCAAGAAGCTCAGTACTGTTTGCAGTTTCTCTAATGTTTGTTGTCACTTTTAAAATGTAGACTTCAAGTTCAGTATTCATAGGTTCAAACTCTAAGCAAATTCTCTACTTCTTTGTATTCTTTTAAGATCCAGAGAACTGAGGTTCAGGAACTCTCGATTTGCTCATGATTCGTGTCTTCTACCCCTCTGAATCATGATCATATGGTTACATAAACTATACTACAAAAATTATATGATGCTTGTTATCGTTTACATGATCTTAATAAAAGAAATTGCTTTAAAAAGACTCAAAATTATACATAAATTTTCATTTTAAATATTTTAGAAAAATATTTTAAAAATAACTAAGTATCTTTTATTATTACAATTACTTTCATATTGGAATCCCTAATTATAATGTGCTTCCTATTAACATGGGAAGAATAATAGTCTTCACTCGCTTTTCTGTGCTGGTGTCAGTCCCGTAGCTTAATTTCAGATATTACCTTAGAGCAGGGGGTCCAAGCTTTTGGCTTCCCTCAGTCACATTGGAAGAAGAAGAATTGTCTTGGGCCACACATAGAACACACTCACCCTAATGACAACTGATGCGCTAAAAAAAAAAGTCTCAAAAAGTCTCATTATGTTTTAAGAGTTTGGGTTGAGCTGTATTCACAACCGTCCTGGGCCGCAAGTTGGACAGGCCTGCCTTAGAGCCTCTAAAAATGGCCCGTGGGACAATACGGAGAGGAAAAAGGTCATTTATTTTCCGGAGACGTAGAGGAGACGCCCGCGCCCCACGTAGCTTCAGCTGAGTGGGAAACCGCAGATGCAGCCCGCGAAGGCGTTAGGGCTGCAGCCCCCACGCCGCGCCCCCAGCCCCCGCGCTGCGCCCCCAACCCCAGAATTGAGCAGCGGCTGTGGCTCCTTCTTGGTCTTTGTGGCACCGCGAGGCACAGGTCCCCGCCTGTCACCTCCCACGTCCCCGCCTGTCACCTCCCACGTCCCCCACGTCACCGCTTACTCAGACGTCAGCAGTTGGACTCCTCATTTCTAATTTGGATGCTTTTTATCCCTGCTCTTGTCCCGTTGGTGCTGACTGGCGCTCCCAGTATAACATTGCGAGTCGGTGGTAGCAGCAGGCTTTCTTCTCCTTCTCCGGGCATAGAGGAGAGGTTTTCAGTTTTTCACTATTGAGCGTAGTGTTTGCTGTGGTTGTGGGGGCTTCATGAATTTTCTTTATCATGTTGAGGAAGCTTCTTTATATTCCTAGCTTTCTGAACGAATTTGTCTTGAAGGGCTGTTAAATTTTGTGAAATGCTTTTTCTGTGCCAACTGACGTCATTTGTGTGTGTGTGTGTGTGTGTGTGTGTGTGGTCAAATTGCACAGTACAAATATGTACAATTCATTGAATATTAATCATGCCTCAATAAAGTGAAAAATCAGCATCAATCTATTAATACACCCTTTTCCATACACTGTCAGACTGTCAGATAAAGTAGAAAACTCCACATTCACTACTTCCAGTTTTGTTCTCTAGCAGAATGTCCTTCTATCACTGCCTTTCAGAGCCATGACTAGGTGAAGTTAAAATTCTTTAGCTACCCAGTTTCCTGTGGGCCACCTTCATGTGTAGAATCATGTGCAAACACAAAAATAATACATTCTTCCGGAGTCAGCTGGCCATAGTGATCTCCCTCCGATGCCACAGACATGGGCTTAGGGGCAGGAGTCAATAGGTATGGCTACCCTAAATATCTAAACCGCTTTGCTTGTGCCTCTGTCCTTCAGAACTGGCTTAACTCTATCTTGTAGTAAGATGAGGATGGACAATTAATTTCACAAACTCATCCCAGAAACAGTGCTCCATACCTCATTGCTGAATATCACTGCGGTGACCTTCAAAATACTCCCCTTGGGACTCTATGCACCAATTCCAGCGCCTAGTCCACCCTTCAGTGCAGTTTTGGAACTCTTTTTCTGGAATGGCCATCAGAGCTGTAGTTGTCCTAAAATCTACCAGTTTAAATTCACGAACTTGTCACCGTGCCCTTACATTAGCAGTGCTGTACAAACAACTTGGTGTCATAACCTTGGCAAGGTACGACAACAGCTCTGGTGGCCATTCCAGAAAAAGAGTTCCAAACTTGCTTTGAAGGGTGGACTAGGCGCTGGCGTCGGTGCACAGCTTCCCAAGGGGAGTCCTTCGAAGGTGACCGCAGTGATACTCAGCAGTGAGGTTTGCAGCACGTTTTCTAGGACGAGTTTGTGAACTTAATCGTCTGACCTCGTAGGATACATTTCCACATCAGTTTCACGATGGGAAGCTCAGGTGGCACACTGACTCGGCACCCCACAATCAAGCTTTCAGGCTACACCAGCCAGAAACCATTTTTCACAAGAGAATAGAGATTTGCATAGCTGTGCACATATCTGCACCTGTGTGTTAGAGAAAGACTCTGCAGGCCCAACTTTTAGAAGATCTTGTTTTGGTGGACAGAATGTGCCTGTATGCCCGGCCCTCATGAACCCCGGGGCACTGAGTCTCCACAAGGCAGCCCTGGATGGAAACACTGCTCACAGGGATGGATGCTTGTCGCTGCTGGGAAAAGACGGCTCCTGTGGCCCAGCTCAGGGCGGGAGTGAGCAAAGGAAAGCCTGTGCAGGATTCCTCCGGCTTCCTCCTGATGTGTCTGTCTCCCTCACTTGGTCAGGGTAACAAGTCTTAGCTGCACTGCAACTCCGTGCTGAGGACTGAGTCCGTGTAGGGAAGCACTGCACACAGCGGTGGTCTTAGGACCCTGTCCCAGCAAGTCAGTGACAGGAGAATCCCACGAAAAGGTGCCAGAGCTGCCCTATGGCACGGCTGTCTGCCGCAAGCCCTCTTTCCCACATTCACTGCTTTCTTGGATGGGTCATGTGACAAGGCTGGCCCAGAAGCTCTCATGGCTGTGAGGGACAGTTGAAGAGCCTTCTCTCACCTTGGACCCAAACAAAACTAACAGCCATAGCTGTCAGCAAAGGGACTGTGACATCACACCCAAATACAGTATTTAAAGTGTGCATTTCTAAGACCACCAGAGATCGCTTTCGTGTTCAGGACACCCTCAGACTCCCACCACCTCCCCCATCTCACAACGTCAACGTGAGTGTTTCCCGGGTTCTCTCCAAGAAGCTTCTGAGAATCTCAGGCCTGTCGTTGCAGCCACAGAACGAGGTCCCCTCTCTTTCCTGTATCTTCCAAAGATTGCAGGGTTCTCTTGTGTTGGCAGGGGTCATCTATACCAGAGAGGGAAGGAGATTCTGAGGAATGAAGTGCCCACCATATGCTGTGAAATGCAGAGAAAAACTGAGAAGGGTGGCAGGAATAACGCTAAACTGGCCACAGAGGACCCGGCATCAATAAATAATATTATATGCAAATATTCAGTGGTTCCTTGTTTTATATGAGTCTCATATTCTTTCTTGTAACCAAGTTAATTATTTTTACAGTTTAAATTTCAAGCCTGATTAAGAATTGTAAATCCAACCATTTATTAATAGCGAAAAACATAATAAGTTAGCATTTTCTCTTCCCGAAATGAAACACCGAGACAAGTTCAGCCTTAATTAAGGAAGGTATGGGCCTTCCTCCGTGCTGGAATTTGTGTGCCATGTGCTGATTGACTGCATAAAAAGTCACTTCTCTGCTACATAAGAGAAGGAGTAGCTGAATTATGTAGATTGAGACGAGTGTTAAAAACAGAGGATCTTTCAGCATTCGGGTCCAAGAATGTGCATATTAAAGAAAAAGAAATATTTCAGCTGACGCTGAGCAGGGGGGGAAGATAAGTCTGCCTCGGGAGACAGAAAAATGTAAGGCTTCTATAATTGTTCCGTTATTTATAACATCCTTCTGCCTGAGCTGTTATTCTAAAGAGAAATATTTTTCTGCTGGACTTGAAAGGAAGAGGCTGAGATTTCTCAAGTTGTCTCCGCGCCTTGGAGAAGAGGGCGGCGCTGCTGTCACCGGCTGTCGCGTTCGCGTGCACGTCGGCTTCAGCGTCGTTGCCTGGGAACATCCTCCTCGTTAAGATGTGGGGATAAGAATTCAGTAGGAAAAGATTACAAGGGAAGAAGCTGCCAGAATTTGAAAACAAGCATTGAACCCAAGTTTGCTCTTTAATAAAAAGTAAAGAAGCGAAAGAAGTTATCAAAATCGCCCGAGCTAAGACACTGAGTTGTAGGCCACACGTTAAAGATATAAACAGACTAAACGCACTTATTTGTCAGGCTGATAAACCACACACGTCTTTGGACTTGCTCACAGATTTTGTAGATCACGGGTAAGCCGCTGTAGCCCACGTGCTTTAACCAGTGGGCACTACGATACGTTGTTCGTATTGTTGATTTGTACATAAACAGAGTGGTAGAACATAGAGGAAAAGGAGGAAAAAGAACATTCCAGATGGAAAGAAGGAAGGAAAGGAAGGAGTGGAGAGGGAGGGAGGGAAGAAATGAAATGAGAGATGGAGGAGAGGGCACAGAGAAGGCTGTCAGGAAGCTTGAGAGTGTGTGAGGACACGTGAACATAGCAGAAGGGGTAACGGGCCGTATAGCGCTTGGAGGGACTGGTCGATGCTACAAACTGTGCACAGCCATTAGCTAAGGCCACGGCAAGCCGGCACGTGTGTGCTGCCATTCCCACAGATTTCCGTGAGGACGAGGAGGTGAGAACAGAGACTTATACCCAGCTAAGCGGAGGGAGAAGTTCTAGCCAGCACCTGCCCTTGGTCACATGTGGCCAGGGACTTCCCAGGCCCCTCCCTTTCCTCCGGTACCTGCCTCAGGGTCCCCGACCCCTTTGATTGGATGGGACTGATCACTTCACCCACCCAGGCCTGTGAAACTGTAATCCAGCTGACCTCCTTGCATTTCTCAATATTTTGGAGGAAAAAAAAATTGGCAAGAAATGAAAGCTCATACACCTTTACCGTCGGTGGGAGGGACCAGATAAAAAGTGACATAAAAACAAAAAGAGTACTGTGACCTGAATACAACAGAAGGGAAAGCTATCGCAGGGAAAAGCAGGCATGGTCCTGAGCATGAGGGGCACGTGGCCCCCACGGTCTGTCACATACACTGGTTTGTAGAATATGGAGAGACACACATTGACGAGTGTCACACGTGCCCCTGACGGAAGCCCCGCTCGTCAGCACTTGGTAAGTGACACTTGCTCTCTGGTCGCAGAGAGGCACACCCGCCCCGTGCGAGGCTCCCGCTCCCACCTGTCCCGTGCCCCTGGGTCCCCTCCTTGGGACCCTCTAACCGAGGGCTCACCTCCGCCGTGACACCCAGCTGACTCCCCTCGCTGGCCAGCGGTCAGAGACCTGTCCGGTGTCCCCGCCGCGATTCCGGAACCGACTCGGTCTGTGACCACCGACGCTGTCTCGGAGGTCGCGCCGGTGTTGCTCGGGGGTGCTCTGTCAGGATGCTTTTGAGAAGGAGGCGCGTGTGAGGATTTCCGGGGAGAAGACAGGACTGTGCGGGCTGGGGGGGGGGGGGCTGCATTCCGCCTGAGGGCCCGGATGTTAGCAGACCCCCTTCTCTCCTCCCTCCATGCACTGACCAAACGTTCCCCGATTGGCCGGTCCCGGGAGGCACGCACCTTTGGTTCTCTGTCTTGGTGGTGGGCGTGTTAGTGATTTTATTACCGTCCGCACCTCCTGGCCGTTCCCTGTAATTTTTTAGGGTACAGGCTCTCCAGCCAGGACATTAGGGTTCCTGTTGGAATGTGCAATTCACACACGATCTTCTGTCCCAGTGCTGGTTACCCTTCTTTGTCGCATGCATACTCACGTACTTAGCGTACCAGTTCGCAAACATGGAGCCACGTTGTCCCCCCGATGACGTAAGGCCTTCAGAGCCTTAGCTCCGAGCACCTCCTCTGCCTCCTCAGTGCTCCTTCCTCCACCAGGGCACTTTTCTCTTTCCTGGTCTCCAAGGCTGGCCCTCTGGTGGCTTTGCTGCAGGGCCATGTGCTCGTGCATCCGCGGTCTGCGCAGCGCTCCGGTCCTCCCGCGGGCTCACGTGGCCCCCCAACACGCGTCCTCGCTTCGAGCTTCCGAGATGCCAAGTGCAGGGTAGGGCTTGCGTTGTCAGCCTGGAGTTCTGTCTTCTGGTGACACTGATGGTGTCCCAGATCGAGTCCCACAGCGGGTTCCCGGACCGGTTAGGCCCTGCCCCAGCAGTCCGCAGGGCTTCTTCCACGTGGGGAGAATTTTCTCGTTTTACATGTAAGCTTCTGTTTCTCTCTCTGTGTCTCTTCTATGCGTTTGAAGTGACGCCTATAAAACGGGGCCCTAAACGGAGGACCTACCTCACCTTCATTGGTGGTCCAGTAAAAGCTCGTTAATAAACTTGGAGCACTTTCAGAGATTATGCTAAATCGGTGCTCACTTCCTCTTAAACACAGACGTAGCAGTGCCTTGGTAAAGACAGACATGCACAGCATATGAGAGAATGTGTGGCTCCAGAACAATCCACAGACAAGAGTAGTGTGGACTCTAGGAGTATCTTCACCTCCTTCGCATGAGGAAGGTTTATGTCCATGGCTAGCTCCTCGGTACCTGTATTCTTCAGCTCACACACGTTTCAGCTCATGTCGGGGAGGCGGACAATTGGCACGCCTCCCAGAACCTTCTCCTCCCAGGAGGCCTGTCCTCCTTTAGCAGTGACTTTAGCAAAATGATCTTTTCCGGCTTTTGAAACTTTGGGCTATTGGTAAAATTGGAAATTGTGAATGAGGTTGATACAACATAAAATTGGGCTCTTGAAATCCAGTTTGAAAATTCCTGCTAACAGACACAGAGGAGAACGAGGCCTCCCGACCCTCCGGACCCTTCGCGCGGACTTGCTCTCTCGGCGCGTCGCTGTGCAGCAGGAGACACGCTCTCAGTTCAAAACGGAAGCGACGGCGAACCTTGGGGAAGTTTGGGGCAACTTAGGGTTCTCCGTGGGTAACAAAATAACGACTGCAAAGTGAAATACATGAATCAGTAAGCAAATACAAGGCCTTGTTTCCCGGACCCTTTCTGGGTTGTTCCCCGTAAGTGGGCCTGGTTCTCCTCTTCCACGCCTAGTCTCCTGACAGCGTGTGTGTCCCTGTGTGTGTGTGTGTGTGTGTGTGTGTGTGTGTGTTCTTGTGAACTGACACCACCTTCATTGTTCCAGGTAGACCCTGTTCGCTGTCCTACCAAAGCCTTTACAGAACCTTCTAGAATAGGAATGCCTGCCTGAAATCAGGCTGCTCTTCTATATCGGGGTTTCTGTTGTCCCTCTTTGGTCACATATGAAATCGTTGATTGTGACAACAGGCAGCCATAGTCCTGTGGACGCTATCCCTGCCTTCATTAATGACGAAGGCAGGTTTTCATGATGACAGAGGCCTTAGTCACTGCCTGTCATGGATACATTTGTTGGAAGAAAATAAAATCCACATGAATGCACCCCTATTTTCAAATTTCTTCATTGTGTCTGGAGGAAAGGTTTGGTTTTGTTTGTACTTTCTTTGTGCTGTCACATTTTTCTCCACTTATCATCCCACTGTGATTGGGAGGCAAGTGTTTCCGAACGGTGTAGAGGGGAGACATCGTGTGGTCTTTCTGAAGAACACACTTTCACTGTGTCAATGTCACTATTGGTCATCAGATTCCTAAATACTATACCGTTATGTATTAATGGTCAGATAGGAAAAACAAGTCTTTGTTCAGTTGCTAGTTTATGTGTCAAGAAATGCATCCGTAGCATCGATAATAAGGTCAATTTCAAGAAATAAAACATATGACAAATTGCCATGTGAAATGCAAAGTTTTTCATTTCTATGAGGTAAATTTCCAAAGAATATTTAAGTTCTTATCTGATCTAGAACATACCCATGCTAAGGCAGTAAAAATCATGCAAATGTTAAATATTACATTCTAATAATAACTATTATAGTTATTACAATATAATTTATTTGGTAAACATTCTGTATTTATTTATTGGATGTATTACAGACCTTCATTTAATATCTGGGTAAATTAATATATATAAAATGAAGTTTGTAGTATAACAGAGATTGAAAATTATCAGTTTATCAAATGATTATTTTTAGGGTCCATAAAGGAATAAAGTACTCTGAAGGTAAATTTGAAAATTATAATAATATGAAAACAACTTATGAACACAACTTCTATAATGTACTAAATTTTAAGGAATGAGGGCATATCTAAGTTAGTCTCTGTTAACAAGATAAAATAACTACTTTGCCAATTAGATAAATCATTGTCATTCCATAAACATGACTTTGGAAATTATTGAGAATAATTTCTGTGTCTAAAACAGTCTAAACTTCAGTTTCAAAAAAATTAATAAAAATGAATAAAACAGTATATGATTATTATTAATAATTATTATCATTTGCATTAATTTAATGTTAATAAGCCATGAATCTCATGCAACCCTATAAGGTGAGTTTTAATTTTGCAGAGGCTTAGTGGAGCTCAGCGTGAGGTCAATTATATGCCCGAGATCCCTTTAAGTTCCAGAATAAAAGTCAAATTTTCATTGTTTTCCGTATTTTAACGATGCTAATTTAGTTATATAGTTTACTATCAAACTTGTCATTGCTATTTTAAAGGAAAATTCTCTTTTGTTGGTATAAAATAACAACATATTACGAGCTTTTTCATTTGAGACTTGGCAAGCATCTTAAAGTGAGCAGTGCTCTACTTTGTGTCAATTTTCAAATCAGACGTAAGCAGTTGGGGCTCCCAGGATTAAAAATGAGGATTGACAGGGGGTTTGTTGGTGGCATGGTGGCTAAGCTCCAGCGCTTTCAATGCCACGAAAATTATAATAATATGAAAACAACTTATGAACACAACTTCTATAGTGTACGGCCTGGGTTCGCCTCCCAGCCAGGGAACCCCCCACCGCCCGCAAAAAAATGTGGACTGACAAACGTGCAGGTGGGCAGAGGGGCAAAGACAGGGAAAGGGGGGCAGTGCAGACAGGACCCACCCCCAGCCCTGGCCTGGATCTGTGCTGGGGGGGCTGGGGGACGGAGGAGGAAAAGGCGGCGGGAGAGCTGTCCCAACCGGACTTGGTCAGCGGGACAGAGGAGAGGTGGGCCAAGGTGATGGAAGCTGTAGTTTTCTCAAGCCTGGCTTGAACAATAACTATGAATGAAAGTGAGATGCGTGGGATAAAGAACAATCTTTACTAAATAAAATTAATTTTTAAGTAAAATTATGACTTGGAAATAAAAATAGATATGGAAGTCAGACAAGGAAGTGTTAATAACTAAATGATTGATTACCTTCTGGTGCCCCTGAAGAATTTTTTTTTAAAGATATAATAGAAGAAAATGTCCCTTGGCTAAAGAAAACTCCACAGATGCAGACCGCAGTGCAGAGTGCTGAGGAGTAAATAGCTTGTTGTTTTTACGTTATCAAATGCTAATGACTTCTTGTGGATCTTAAGTAGAAACTGTTTTTTGTGTTCATCACTGGACAGTCCTCCTTATTGCTGATAGGAGCATCTCTCAGCAAATGAACTTTGTTTTTCATTAAACTGGCATCTGATTAAAAAGAAAAGGAAAAGCAATTTAAAGTTTGAACAATTGTAAAGCACAAGTTAATAAATGCATCTGGGTACTTTTTTCACATAGGTGGGTGTGTTAAATACCTATAAGGCATTCACTTGACTGTCGTAATTCCGATGTTCAAAGTGGTGCATGCTCAGAATTCATTAATATTTAGAAAGTTATTAAATAAAGTCTCTTCTGAGGTCTGAGTCATTTCAGTTGAATTGCTTTTAATAATACAGTTAATTAGAAAGAAAATATGTCTGCTTTTCAATTAGCTTTTCCAAGGAGCATGGACTGGCAACTAAATACCGGAAGTTGCTTTAGGTGTATTAAAATGACTGTGTCAGATAATTGCCTTAATTTATCTGTTTTTAAATATTAAGATAATTTACTGCTAAAAGTACTGAGTTGATTATTTTGATTTTATACTTTACGTAATATAAAAGCCATATTACTAAAATGAGTTTGGAAGGAGTGGAATTTATGTATATGAGCCTATGGCTACGAAGTCAGAATAAAAGGAGAACAAACAGAGTATTACTCATATGTCAAATGGCTGTAAATTTAAATTTTAACTGGAATTGTTTGGAATATGTCTAGACAGCCACAGTTTTTCCAAAGGGTAGAATTTGGGTTTTGAGTGTACGTAGAAATCTACATACTTCTGGGTTCTGAGTAAGAAGTAAATCATTTTCCTTTGTTCAACAGCACCCATTATACCACAGCTGACTTACCGAGTTTTACCATGGCACTAGGAATGTAGCAAGGGACACAACAGACACCAATTTTTGCTGTCCTGGAGTTTCTATTCCAGTGGAAGGACTCAGGGAGAAGACCGCACCGGTATCTGAGCAGTGCTTGGCACATGTCGATGCCCATCCATGACTGACGGACTGACTGATAATTGCATGAATGAACAAATGAACGAATAAAAGAATCAACCTTTTAGTTCTTCCCAGACCACTTCATCTGTCATGGTCAGATCCACTTCTGGACTCCTGTACTGTATACCTCTAAAGTCTAAAGCTTCCCCTCGGAGGCAAGCCTATGCTTTATTATTATTATTATTATTATTATTATTATTATTATTATTACTTGCTTGTTAATATCTTGTCTTCTCTAGTGGGTCCTGGTGGTAGGACCACTACCCCAGTGGGTCCAGATGGCAGAGCATCAAACCAAAAAAGATTATTCTCAAAACTCAGAATCATAACAATTTGTCAAATAAGCTCAAATACGTCTCAGGAAATATATTCAGTCTAATTCATTTTAATAGAATTAAAATGTTTTATCTCTTCAAATATTTCAGGTGTTAGGATATCCTTCTACTTATTTACATTTTTAGAATAATTTAAGGTCATCCCCTTGGGCCAATCACAGAAATTTGTTCATAATCTGATGGTTCTCCTTAGTGTGTTAGCAAATACAATAGAAAATGAAAAACTCGGCTTCAATGGAAATAAGACAATATTTTTGTCTTACTAAATTAGTTCGATGCTTAAGTAAATTTTATATGAACCAATTAATTTTATTTTAGGTACATGAAGCAGTTTCTAAAATAAAATTTTTCATTGCTCCAACTGTTCAAAAGAGAAGAATTTATTTTATGGTATATAATAGAAGATCAATAATATCATAAATAACAAGTTGTGTCATATATAAATGATAAGAATGAGCAAGCTGGATAATGACTTCATTAACTCATTTTAATTGTGACTTGGGGAGATGAAGATGCAGACAACTTGATGTATGTGTTGAAATATGTTGTATTTAAGCATAATGGTTGTGAATTATATTTCTGAGAATTACTTTTGGATCCCTGGTAAGATGGTGAATTGCTTCCTTATGCCCGGAAAGCGTGACACCAAACCTGCGCTATTAATCCATAGACCAGTAAATGATTAGGCTCAGAATGTGGCAGTTTAAAATACTTTATATAGAATTACCATAAATATAAATTCTTTGGTAAGTGAAATGTTATATCTTCATAAGTTTGGGTTATATATAACCGATAATCATTTCAACAGTCCATTAGAAGTTTTCTGAGTTTTCATCTTGCTCTATTCAGCTTAATGCTAACTCTATTAATAAATGAAGGCGCAAGATTGCCGTTAATGTAAACGCTCTTCCCCTGGGCATGTCACTCATTTATATACTCATGTTGTGACTATACAACATGTGAGAACTAGATCAGGACTATACACCTGCTTAAGTTTGTTTATTGCATCTCATCGACTACATGATTCCCATTTTAAAGTTAGTTTCAAGGACTATTAATTTTTAACTCTAGAATTAAGTATTAGTCATATAACTGTGGGTGAAGTATTCCATTATCATGTTAGCAAATAAAAAGTAAATAATATATCATTCTGTTTGGAGATCATATTTTGCTAAGACTAGGAGAGATATTCTGAGTAGAAAACTGTATGTTTGTAAAGTGTATCATGCAAGTAAGGAAAAGCCTGGAAATTCGAGGCTTACTTTATAATTTTTCACGGCACCAGCTCTAGAGTCAGAATATTAGGGTTCACATTGTACATCGCACATCCAGCATCAACAACATGGTGATGCCATCAGCAACTACCTCGTAGTTCTGTCGCGAGGACTAAGGACTTGGCAAGGGCCTGGGTGGTGCGTGATAAAGGCTCAATAAATATAACTGTGACGGTCACCAGCATGATCATTAAAACTAGACTATGGGTGAGATTTATTTACAAATGCCTGCTGAAATAGAAAGGTATGTTGTCATCCCCGCCCAAGGACATCGAATCTACAATATCCTCCAAAACATGGACGTGCTCTAAGCCTTTTACCCCTTTCCCTTCTCTTTATTTCTTCCTCCCTCCTCCACTTTTCCCTTTATCCTTCTTTCTATACTTTCTTTACCACAGGGTTTTCAAGACTTCTTAATTTGGTTGAAACTTGTCAGTTTAAAGAAAAGTGAAATAGTCTAACTATGAACTTTAGGCATGACGTCATTTGTAACCTTGTCACCAACACTTCCTTATTCAGGACAGTACCCTACAGCTCGGCAATGGTGTTTTAATCGTATTTTTGTGGCCTATATTACATGATATAAAATAATATTCTTTCCTTTTAAATCTATTAATATACTCATATAATTTTATTAGAATTTTCAGTAAATTTCCATTACATCTGTAAATGTATAATATTGAAAATATTTGAAACTTAAAAGAAATTAAGGGCAAGGTACTAATGGGAGACCAAAGTAAAATATGACTTTTAATTGCATTAAGATTTTGGAAATGTGATCATGAGTAATGGATTAATATTTATTAGACCGTAAGTTTGCTTTTCTTTGTGGTTTAGCTACACGTTTTCTGTAGTGGTTGATATAAAATGTGGTGGTGGGTGGCTTCAAGGAAGAGCAGTGAAGTATTATACAATTACACTTTACCTCAACAATATCTCTCATTAGGTACTGGTCATGCTTAATACATTTATGTATAATTACATTGAATATTTAATGTTACTTTTAATAGATTATTTCTAGAATGGATCTTTTGATTAAGTTTGATGGCTAGAAGTAATTGGCTACAATAGAGATATCACAGTTAATTAACTTAAAATATTTGGCTACATACATGAATGAGTATATCTTCATAACCCAGAAAATCTTAACTGCTGTCTAAGCACTTAATTTTAATGTTCAGTTTAAGTAGTAAACTATATTAGCTAAGATCACCAGTAAGTTTCCTGAGAAAAGTAAGTAAGGCATAGGTGTCGATGTTTTATAATTCAAAGCAATATTATTAAACTGCATAAGAGCTAGGTAGCTTCTCATCTTTTGCTAATCTTTTGAGCTATATAGCTTTGGAAGCAGAAGAGAAAAATGATCTCAAATTTTCTAAAATGTCTTAGTCTAAAAATTTGGGACCAATACAAAAATAGGTTATTTTTACCATTTACCACCAGGGGAAAACCAACTAGGGAGGTTAACTCTTTTTTTAATAGAATCTTTTAACTCTCATGGAAAATTAGCATTTTTGTTTCTTCAATAGTTATTATACTGTATTTTTTTAATTAAGACATTGGAGACAGAAAAGGAGCAGCCGAAAAGTGATAGAAACAAGGATGAGAATTTAGTGAGCCCAGGTGATGGAAATTATTCAAGGAAGGAGAGACCATTTTTATCGAACATTGCTGCTGGGTCAACTGAGATAAATCCTGAGAAATGGCCATTGGCTATTCAGCGTGGAGGTCATTGGTAGACTTGACAAAAGAAGAGTTGGTGGGTCAAATTACAAAATCAAATGAGAGAAAAGATTTAGAGCCATCTGAATGGGGATGTTAGGGTGCAGAAAAGACTGAAAAAATACTACGTTGGACAGGAAGAACATTTTTCTTAGACGAAGAAAAGAATAGAAAGCATTTGTCAATTTGATATATCTGGTAGAAGTTGAAAATACCACTACTAAGCAAGAAGACTGCCTTTGCTTTAACTTGATGTAGTTATAGAAAATTAGGAACTGGAAAGGGGACATTTCTCTGAATCACAGAGAGCGTGTAACAGAAAACACCTCTAGGCTTGCTAGACATCTGCCTCTCTTCCTTCATAAATATCGAAGATGACTTAGTGGACACATTGTAAATCGATATATTCCAACTCTACTCATGACCCCCTTTTTTTGTATTTGTGTTGATGCACTTATCAAGCAACAGTAAATCATGTATCAGTGATTGATGGAAAGCAGGAAATGAGAAATTAATAAAAGCAAAGAAGGCAGAATTTTAGCTTCAATTATGCTAGGAAAAGACTAGCAAGAAATTCCCTTGGTGCCAAGGCATTTGGTAGACATTATGTAGTTTAAAAAAAATGCACTTGGTTTTAGCTGTCTTTCTTTTGCCTCTTTCTCTGTCCTCTCCATCCTATTTCAAATAGTTTTCTTGCCATGTTGCTTTCGACTGTGTCCATCCAGTCGGCTGCCCCAGAAAGACTGGGGGTGTGACAGGCAAGTGTGGTCAGTGCATTTATTCCCGACCTCCCTTTCGGTAGTCCGGTGCTCTGGTGTTTATTGTGAAGCTACTGTATTTGCAAAAAGGCACACTCTACACCGTTGCTCCTCAAATTGTGATTTGCCCACCAGTATTGCTCTGCCAGTTATTATTACGGGGCACATAAGTATGAAAGTTTAGAAAGCGTTAGAGCAATTTCACAAGGTAAATATGTATCTGTCAAATCTAATAACACCAAAGCTAGACTTGTTTTTAGCAAATGTTTTGCACTTCATGTTCTGAGTGAGGTGTTTGCATATCCCAAATGTTAATTATACAAATTCCTAGTACTTCATTTTAGTTTTAACCTACTTTAATTTTCAAGTTTTTAACAGCCTGGAAATTTTAAAAACAAACTTAAAGCTAAACCCGATGCCTTACAGAAGGTAGTTCAAGAACCCTGCTCTGCAGGACCCTGTCTTTGCAGGTCCCCACCCATGATCCTTCAGGTTCTGGCCATTAACCATTAGCTGCTCCTAATGCAGAGACTAGACACCATCCCTGGTGTCCCCGCTGCCTCATCTTTGTACATGATGCCTTTCAAAAAGAATCAAAGGTGCCATCTGTTTCCCACTGGGACCTAAAGTACGAACACGATCTTCATTTGAACATGAAACTTGTTCTTGCCTTTAACTTGAAAGAAGCTGAGAGAAGCTCACATGGATTTTGCATTCAAGCTCTCCTCTCTAGTTAGACCAGGAGAAGCGGGCTCCTGGGCAAGAACCTGAACGCTGCCGCCCGTGTTTACCCTTGACCCTGAAACCCAGAACCTGTCTGGGAGCAGATCAATACTTGTCATCTGCAGTCCGTGACCAGACTGTCCCCCACAAAATTCTTCCTCTCCTCCCAAAATCAATGCTGAGGCTGAGCGTAAGCCTCCTGGACAAGGGCTGTCATCGGGTCCCACACGTGCGCCGAGGGAGGAAAACTGATTTTCAGTCGGTCCTGCAGCTCTTCCCCACGTCCCGGTGAGATGAGCGACCGCCGCACCCGGATTCCACGCGAGGATGGAGGCCGTTCGGGATTTCCTTTCCCGACGGGCCGCGTCCCCCAGCTGCCCGTCCCCTTCAGAGCAGACACAGGTACACGTGCACGTGGAGGAGGCCAGCCTTTTGCCACCCTGGGGTATTGATTTTAAACTGTTTATTAAGGAAAAAAAACAACTCAGAAAGAAACTTGGAGCGCCCCCCGCCCTTTCCTGCCCAAGAGATTCGGACAGAGAAACGGCTTCTGGAAGGAGCGCGGATGTCCCTGCGGCCTCGCTGGACGGACGTCTGGTAGACGGGGTGGGGGAGGGGGCGGGGGGGCGGGGGGGGAGGGGGGAGGGTAGGCGGCGGCTCCAGGCCGACGCCCGCTGTGTCCCGCTGGTTCCGAGTCGCCCACCGGGGATGTTCCTCCTGGGTACCCACCCTCTTCCTCAGGCACCTGTCGACCACCCACCCTCACGTCTGAGATCCAAGAGCCCTTTGCTCCCCTCTTGTCCTTTGCCTCCATGTCCAGCATTGCCACCGTCTTCGGAATGTTCCTGCTCACGCGGATTCCCCAGACACGTCCATGAAGGTTCAGATTTTCTCCTGGTCATCTGTCTCTGTGAACTGGATCGTTAGCCAGAAGCTAGAAGAGCTTGGAAGGGGGGGACAAAGTATTGTCTTTTTCTCCTGAACGTGTGGCCTGTTTTCTTTCACGTAAGTGTCCCTGCAGCGGCATTTGCGTCACGCGTGCCAGGGAGAAGCCCCCTCTGCTCAGCCCCCTGACCCCTGCACGGGGCGAGGGAAGCTTGCAGCTGGCCTTCTGTGTCCACGCCGCGGTAGATGTCATCGCAGACCTGGTAGACGTCATCCGCAGACCCGGTAGACGTCATCCGCAGACCCGGTAGACGTCATCCGCAGACCCGGTAGACGTCATCGCAGACCCGGTAGACGTCATCCGCAGACCCGGTAGACGTCATCGCAGACCCGGTAGACGTCATCGGCAGACCTGGCCTTACCGCATTAACATTTGGGAATGTCGTCCCAAACTGTCCCCTTCACATCCCAGGGTTTTTGACAGTGTCTCCCTGTGAAGCTCACGGTACGTTAGGAAACACCGGGGTTGCCGGGCTGGTACCCTGAAATGGTGATTTGCCCTCGGTTCTTGTCTCTCAAAGGATAGAATTCGGTCACGAGACGGTTCGTGACAATACGGAGTAGTTAAGTGTTTATGAAAGAAAGCCCTCGGGGCGTGGAGCGGGCTGGCCCAGGAGCGGGAAGCAGCCCCCTTCCGTTGTTTGGGGGCTTTATCTCTGTGGGAGGAAGGTTCTCCCCCTCTCCCTCTTGTGATTCGTTGGGAAGAAGCAAAGCTACATAACAGCAGAGTCCTGGGAAGCAGAACTTGGGGTTGGAGAAGTGGGGTGCTCTCCCCTCTGTCCTGCATTTCTCTGGTCACCTTATCGCTCCCATGTGAGGACAGCTGATGATGGGCCGGGGTTGACTCCTTATTCTGCATTTCTTCCCTGAGGATGTTGTCTCTTTATTTTAGGGGTATCTAGTGGGGGGGGGCTCCCAACAGGCCAGTTCCTTCCTTTGCATTCCTTTCCTCCTCAATTTGGGGACACCTGTTCATGGGCCTCCTCCAGGCCAGCTCCTTCCCTTGCACTCCTTTTCATTTAGAGGCAGCTGACACTGGACGATGTCTCCTTTCCTGCTCATGTCCGCGTTCCTGCCCACTCTGTCAGCGTGAAGCATTCGGAAATGTCTCCCCGAACTGTCCTTCCCTTCACATCCCAGGGGTTTTGACAGTGTCTCCCTGTGAAGCCCACGGCGCGTTAGGAAACACCGGGGTTATGGAGGGTCTGGCTGTGTGCCACTCGTAGGCCAATAAACGAGAGACAGGTTTGGGGGGGAAAGGCAGGTTTATTCAAAACGCTAGCATTTCGGGAGGATGGGGGACTCTCATCCAAAGCCCATCTTGTCCCTCTTAGGAGGGCCAGGAGCTTTCATGGCCAGGTAAGAAGAGGGAGATCAAGGGAGAAGGGTGGGGGGAGTCTTGGACGAAGACGTTTGAAGACGGAAATCTCCGGCTGTGGCCAAAACAGGCGTCTGGAGGCGGTGACTTCAAGTTGATGTAAACAGGTTTCGGGAAGCCTGCAATTCAGAGGACATACGTGGTCAAGGCTAGTTGTCCTGTAAATCAGCGAGGCAGGCTTTCAGTCTGGAGGTCAACAGAGGCATTGAAACTGGTGTGCATACAGGGTTAAGGCTGACAGGAGGGGCGGGGAGCAAAGCAAAGAAAAAAACTTTTAAACTATTTTCAGCTAAATTACATTGTCAAACCAAACTAAGCTTAGAGTATTAAATCCTGAAAATACAACGTCACCCTCACATCAGGACTGCATGCAGTTTTACTTTCACACCCGGAGACCTGAGACCTCACAGACCCGAGCATCGATGGCGCCGTCAGTACAGACACCAATGACCTTCCTGCAAGAGACACAGTTTTATTTCCACATGAAGACAAAATGTGAAATACAGCATCCGGCAGAAGTAACGCCCTTTTTTAGGAGCTGGTAGTTGATACCAAATCTTTTATTATAAAATCGTAAGTGTGTAATTACATAACATAACTATTTCAATTGCTTTAACAAGGATGTTACTTCTGCCGGCCCCTGTGTATTTATGCCTCTGCTTGCTTGGGGCAGCTCATTACAAGGAAGAACAGTTGTTGACTTTCACCATTATTTGCCAATCTTACAAGTGCTACATCTGATGCTTATTGATGGAATAAATCTGCGGAGAACTTGTTTTTCAGCTTATTAAACCAAAGGTGCTCGGCATCGCATGTGTGTCACCCATGCTTGCACGTGTGCTGCTGCTGAGCATGGAGTCATCTCAGTTTGCACACCGATTGACACTGGCTGCGTGCTATCTGGTCCTCGCCGGCTGTAGACCCTTTCCTCCTCGGGGCACATCGTTCTGCTGATACATAACGTGTTTTCTAAGCCTTTTAAAGGGATGAGACTATTTTTATGAAACAAAGTCTTTTACTCGGTTGGAGATCCCAGTAGCCATTTCAGACAATCTTTACTCGTTCAGTAGCACGGACTGTAGGTGAGTCTCAGTGTTGCAGAAGCCACTGTCATCTTCGTACACCATTTCCCACAGAAAAGTCACAGTGGAAAAAGGCACCGTGAGCCCTTGTAAACCCCACCAGTAACTACCCCTCTTTGTGTGCCCGGCCCTCTGGTGAGTCCCCGTCACACCCATGACTGAAAGGCATCCGATGATCATAGCTGCGTCAGTGTACTCGGTACAACTGTCCGTTGGCCAGGGCCCCTAATTGTCTTCACATGTCCCATCTTGTCTGTAAAATCACCATGTTGAGCACCCACACAATTTGCAAAACACAACTCTTAAAGAAATAGAAACAGAAAGAAAGAATAGCTAACTAAAATGAGAAAACTGCAAAAAAGGGAGAAGCGTCCATAATACAATCCACCTGTGACCCATTGACTTCACCTTTGACCCAGAAATCCACCGGAGATTCATACAATTGATGGTTGCAGCTCATACACCAGCAACAAAATGACAGATAGGAGGCAGCTGAATGGCAACCTAGACAAACGTCTATTTCAGTTTGCAACCTCCCCTCCTATTGTATTTTATTGTTTCCCTCTCGAAGACCTCACTTGCCTAGATTAGCCCAAGGCGTGTGGGGAGGGTTTGGGAGCGTGAAGGCGGAAGGAGACCAGCACCCCAGCCTGCTGACCTCTGCACGGGGCACCACGCACTGGCCGTGGGCAACTCTCTCTCCCCAGATGTTGACGCGGGACCCCCGGGAGCACACGCAGTTCTGAGGGGCACTGCGGGGTGGCGCTGAGAGACCTCGCAGAATAGCTAACACTGTCACCCCACGCACATGGGGCTGCAAAGGGAGGGGAAAGAGTGCCCAATGTTTTTGTAAAAAATAAGTTTTCCCTGTAGGGAAAATGTGTGGAATCCTAAGTGTTCTACAGACACCCCCACTGAAACCCTCTAGTCTGGAGGATGAAATAGAGCTCACCCTATGGACTCACTTTTCTGGTTACCGGGCTTTGTGGGTTTGGCAGGGGTGGGATTGGGGTGTGAACGTAACATTTAGACGAATTAATTATTCAGGAGGTAAAAAAGGGAGATATATACATGGCACATGTATCTGCAGATGACTGAATTAAAGTTCTCCGCATTATTTCCAAAGCAGTGCCTAAACAGATTTGAATAGAGTATAGGTTTCGAAAAAAGTCACATCTTGTGCCCCAAAATTAATCTAAAGTGTCACTATGGAAGTGCATATTATTCATTGAAAACAAACTGGAATCGATTAGGGCTGTTGGGTGTGTGTAAGTGTGTGTCAGTGTGTATGGGTGTATGTTTGTATGGGACAGTAATGCAGATAATTTAGCCATGAGATAGAAATAAATGTGTAAAGCAAATGCTGAGCCCCAAAGGGCACTATTTACTGTTTTCTTGTCGGAGATTGTGCCGCAGTTTTTAGTGCATCCACCAGATGGCAGGCTTTCACTATTGATCCGTCACCTATCCCAGAACCTTATATTTGATTAAAATGATCCCATCAATAGAAGTTTTTGGAAGAACATATTATGACATTAATCATATATAGAAACAAGTAAAATTATTTCTAAATATCATTGCTTTTTTTAAAAAAGCTTTACTTTTGTCTAATTTCTATTTAATCTTTCCTGACTTTAGCCAATAATTAACCATAATTAAAAAGTAATTAGCTCCAAAACATTACCTTAATCCCACGATAATTCTACCTTAGTTAATGTTACAAAAATCTGGTTAAATTGTTTCTGCACTTTCATGGATACTTTAATTTTAAATAGGACTTTCGAAACGCTGCCCTCAGGTTTTCCCTCAGAATACACAGCTTTTCTCAATCCTGCCATCAAGCACTAATGTAGGGACTGCTGTGAAGGGATCGGGCAGATGTAGTTAACGCCTCAGATGCATCGACCCTAAAACAGAGATTATTTGGCCCTGATTCATCTCGTGACCCCGTGAGTGAAGTCAATATAAGAGAACTGAAGTATAGCATGCATGGTTCACTATGTCCACAAAATTCCTTTCATATTTTAAAATCTTGAAAAAAAAATTGTTTTACTATAAATTTGTTATTGAAATGAAAATGGAATGAGATATATCCTTAAGTTTTAAAGATTATATTATAATCCTTTGAATAAAAAAGTCGATGGGAACTGAGTGAGAAGCTCAGGAGATAAGATTTATGAGCAACCCCAAGTGCCTATTTCCAGGTGAGAAAAACAGTTCCTGAAACGGAAAGCAGAACTGAGATGGAAAATCACCTAAAAGCTCAGTGTTTGAATTTTCTTATCCATAAAATAGGTAGAGCAAGAGATTTTTATGCCTCCTTCCAGTCGTGAAACTCTGTTTCTTTATTTCAATGCCTAATTGAAGTTCAAAATCATTATATTCACAACCTTTGCAAGTCTTCCCCGAGCAGCAGTATATTTTACATAAAATAGATGCCCTCTGATATTTGTCCCTCCAGACCTAGGCAAACACACACATATTTGAGCCACTGTCTGTGCTGAGTCGTTGTGTCATAGATAAACATGAAGGGAGCCTCCTACGAGAGTCGGTGTAGCAGCCCTGCGTCTAAATTTTGAACTTTTTTTGATCAATGATTTTATTAACCCAACTTCAGATAGAAAGATGATGTTTGCTCAGTTCCTAGTATCTTTATCTTTCAAAAACTAAATAAGTCTCTTAACCCAGAAAGCTTATCATCTACTTCACATTACCGCTTGTGGACAATGTCCAAGGACAGGACAGCAAGAGGAAAGGGCCTTTAGGGGCAGACAGGGACTTCTCAGAGGACAAGAATGGGAGACATCCCTCTCAGGGAACCCGCCTGGCCCCCAGGCCCAGGGGTGGGAGGGGCACAAGGAGCAGGCAGGGCAGGGAAGTCCCGTGGAAACTAGCCTCAGGAGACCTCCCTGAGCGCTGAGGTCATTCAGAACTCTGCCTCCCGCCATGCGGGCCCCTGCCTGCCGGCTTCCCAGCCCAGGGGCTTGCAGACACATGTCTGGGCAGGAGGTTTCTAGGTGGACTAGTGTGGAAAAGACAGCTCAATGTCTACATGCCTTGAGGGAGGGTTGGGAGCATTTTAAATTCTTGAGAAGACCCGTCGATGGGGAGAGGCCAGAGTAGGAGAAGCAAGAAATGTGAGTGGGGGAAATGGTTCAAAATCTCCACTGGAAATCATGAACCACGACCATCACCCCCTAAAAAATGAAAAGAAATAAACAACAACAACAACAACAACATAGGAATCCGATTAGATCAGCCTCACTTCCACAGAATTCAGAGGAGACCGAAGGATTGGTCTGTACGTGGGCTTGACACATTTGCGGACACACTAATGTTACATAAGTCACGACAGGAAAAGGGTGAAAGTCTAAGGTTTCACTCAACTACTGTGCAGTGGTTAAAAAGCAACCAGTCCCTGCTTCCCCACGGAGCCGCTTCATCGGGGCCATCGCTCACAGAGAGAACACACAGGACAGGTGACGAAAACATGGAACCCGTGTGTTCGATCCATCGGGTCGCTGTGCAAGTAGCAGGGACTAGAGCGACCAAGGCTTCCCAGGGACAGGACTTGTTTTGTGCAAGCTACACATGCCTCCCTTCCTCCTGTCCCCCTCCGAGCGGCTCGTCCTTGCCTGACAGCTGCGAAGGCTGGAGCTGGACTCGAACCACACAGGGCCTCTGCGGGGCGTGCAGTGCCGGCAGGTCTGCAGGCATTTTCGTGGGGCTGCAGCGAAGTGTCGGAGACCGTGGGGGCCACAGTCACGTGGTCACTGTCCCCTGAAAGTCTTTGCCCTGACGCCCTCCACAGGGCAACGAGCACTTGCCGGAGACGAGGCCCCCGAAGAGCCCAGACGGAACCTGAAAACGCCAGTGGGGAGAAGCAAGGACGCCCTGCCGCCGGGCTCTGCGCGCCGGCACCGGGAGCGGACGGCACCGGGAGCGCACGGCACCGGGGGGCGCACGGCACCGGGAGCAGACGGCACCGGGAGCGCACGGCACCGGGAGCGCACGGCACCGGGAGCAGACGGCACCGGGAGCGCACGGCACCGGGAGCAGACGGCACCGGGAGCGCACGGCACCGGGAGCGCACGGCACCGGAGGTCCCGGACTTGCTCTGCAGCAGTGTGAAATCTGCAGGGGTTGGCTCGTGGCGGAGCTGGAAACACCTCGCACGCGTGGCCCGGCCTCCTCTCCGATGTTGTTGGATTCGGAAGCCACGCAGAACAAAGCGCGCGCCTCGGGTGAACAATCCTGAGGGAATCAGCGTGCACTTGCCCGCGGCCGAGCCATGTGGTCCGAACGGCCTGCCAGGTTCGGAGCTGAAACCCGGGAGAGCCATGCCTGCGGAACCAAGACGACAGAAGTTCCCCGGGGAGGCCGCGTGACCCGGCCCTCAGCCGCCCGCTGCGGCCGGGGACACCATCTCCAGACCCCTGCAGCGCCAGCACAGACGGCGCGCACCACCCAGGTGCTGTGCATGCCAAAAGCAGCATTGCATGGGCAAAAGCGGAGAGAAAACCCGGGGTAGCGGCAGGGCCAGAGGTGACACACGTGCTGGCGTTAGCAGACAGGGTGTTAAATAGTTAAGCGTGAGTCCTACGTTCAGGAAGATAGAGAAAGAAAAATACAAACTAGATAAAAGGATGGGGAATTTAAACAGATAATTGAAATTGTAAGACAAAGAGTTACTTTAAAGAAACTGGAAATTGAAAAATACAGTCTCTGAAATTGAGAAATGAGTGGATGAGCCCAACTACTGATTGTGTGCTGTATAATTCAGGATTCGTAATACGGAAACGTCGATGATACCAAATATCCAAACTGGCTATAGAGAGAAAAATATGCATAAAATAGACAAAATTATGAGACGTGAGTCACTCTCAAAAGGTATAATATGAATACAGCTAAAATCCTAGAAGAAAGAATGGATCAGAAAACCAGTTGGAAAGAGAATTGCTAAGAATTATCTATAATAAATGCACATCAGCTCAGCAAATGGACAAACAAAAAAATAACTCTTTGAGAATTCCAGGAAGAAAAAAATTCTGACAGCACTTCTAGAAATATCAAATGAAAGAAAGAGATAAATTGCTAAAAGTAAATTGATATTTTAAAAAATAGAACTACCATCTGATCCAGCCGTCACACGTCTGTGTATACGCTGTGTCCAAAGGGACTGGAATCACAATCTTGAAGCGCTGCCTACACGCCCACGATCACTGAAGCATTTAGTCACCATAGACAAGATAAGGAAGCCAACTGAATATCCACTGGCGGATGAATGGATGAAGAAAATAAACATAATACTATTCAGCCTTTAAAGAAAAAGAAAAGAAAGAAAGAAATCCCACCATTTGTAGCAACATGGGTGGATCTGGAGGGTTCTTTGTTGGGTGAAATAAGTGAGAAGCAGAAAGACAGATACCGTATTCTCTCCCTGACACGTGGGATCTAAAACGCACTCACAGAAGCGGAGAGTAAAATGATGGTCGTCAGTGTGGAGAGAGGGAATTGGGGGGGTGATGCCCAAAGGGTACAGCGTTTCAAATACATGAGATGGGTATGTTCTGTGGCTCTACTGAGCAGCATGGCGTTTACAGCTCACAATATGGATTGTGTCCTTGTATTTGCTAAGACGGTAGATTTTATGTTGTGTTCTTACCACAAATAATAATAAGAGGAGGTTATCGATGTGTTTATGGCCTTGATGGTGTTGACACTTTCGCAGGCATATGCTTATCCCAAGTCATCACGTTAGAGATATGAAATATGCACAGCATTTTCAATCATACCTCAGTAAAGTGCTTTTAAAAATAATTAAACCAGTACATTCTATGATTCAGTGAGAACAGACTGCTTATTTCCCAAAAGAAATGTTAGAAACTAGAACACAACAATATGGGAAATTTACAGTGCTGGAAGGAAACAAATACCAACCTAGAGGTCTGTATGTGGGTTCCGGCAGAAGTAACGCCTGAACTTGAGTTATCATTTTTATTACAAAATCATAACATGCTTATGGTTACACAAACAATGCCCCCTTTTTATGAGCTAGCAATCTATACTAAATCTTTTATCACAAAGTCATGAGCATGTATCATCATTATAACTTTGTAATAAAAGTAACTCATATCTGGGCATTACTTCTGCCGGACTCTGTATAATAGCTATGTATGACTCTACATATCATGGCTTCTTCAAAAATTCAGAGAAATATGGATACATTCTGACAAGCAAGAACTGACATAATGCATCCCCAGCAGTACAGAGCGAGAAGAGGCACAATAGGGAACCCCGCAGGCAGAAGGAAAATGAATCCAGATGGAGGCATAAAAATTCAGGGAGGAGGAAATAGGATTAAAAAGGTAACTATGTAGTAAAGAAAATATTAAAAGGTCATTTATTCATCATGACTTTAAAGTGTGCTATATATAAATGCAAATTATACTTAATATTAAATGCAGGACAAAATAAAAGGGAGTAAGATCAAACAAGCTGAAATGAGCAGGCTTTGTTATTATCAGGGGACTGGTAAGGATGAATGTTGTGATTTATAGGGTAATGACAAAATAATAAGACTGTGTGTACGAGGGCTGTCCGGAAAGTATCTGGCACAAACTGTTCTCGTTTCATATTGACAATGGCTGGATTTTTTTCCAGGCAGCCCTCATATAGATAAGAAGTAAATAGAGGGAAGTAGAGTAATTTTTAAAATATTTGCTTAATCAGAAATCAAGCAAAGAAAAAAAACAACAAATTAATATAAAAGAATCGTGTAATCAAAATAAAATAAACAATAAAATAATTAACAAAAATCCAAGTAACCAGTAATTGCATTCAATTTTATTGGAATAATTTAAGGAATAAGATTTTGATATTAAATAAATACATACCCTACTAATACTACTAAAAAGGGACACTTCTTTAAGTACAAAAATTGGATGAAAATAACAGGATGAAATAAAATACATCATGCAGCATTAACCAAAAACAGGCTGATGGAGCTATATTAGTGGCAGAAAATGCAGACTTTCAGGCAAGAAATGTTATTTGAAATAAAAATATGAGGTCTGACCATTAAGTTTGTGAACTGCCCACTGTGCGCTTATGTTGGCAGCACTATACAGACAACTCAGTAAGGTGTCATAACCTTGGTGTGTCTGTGTCCTATTGTGTTCATGTCGACGTGTGGAGGTGTCTTGCTGAGTGGTGTTCATTATTGTTGTGTGTTTTTGTGTGCCACTGTGAGAATGCCGGAGCTTGAATTATACCAACAAATAAACATTAAATTTCTTGTAAAACTTGGCAAGAGTGGAAGTGAAATCAGGGACATGTTAGTCCAAATTTATGGGGATAATTCCATGAAGAAAATGACAGTGTACACATGGATTAAACATTTATTCTGAGAGGAGAAAAAGCATCACTGATGAAGAGAGGTCATGGAGGCCAGTAATGAATAGAACTGATGAAAACATTGCAAGAATTCATCCAGTTGTGCTTCAAAATCATCAGCTGACTGTACAAAGCATAGCAGAGCAAGGAAACATCAATAAAAAAACAGGAAAATCTTAACTGACAATCTTGGCATAAGAAAGGTGTGTGCAAAAATAGTCCCCGAAGAGGTCATTGATAAGCAAAAACAAAGGAGAATCGATGTTTGCCAAGACCTTTTGGAGAGGCAAGACGATGTTTCGGGCTGTGTTATCACTGGTGATGAAACATGGGTGTACCAATACAACCCTGAAACAAAGCGTCAAAGTGCACAATGGAAGCCAGCCAGTTCTCCACACATGACCAAAAAAGTTCTGTCAGTCCAAATCAAGAGTCAAAACAATGTTGCTAACTTTTTTTATATAAGAGGGATTGTTCATAATGGATTTGTACCAACTGGACAAACAGTCAACCAAGTTTACTATTTGGAAGTGCTGAAAAGGCGGCATGAAAATGTTAGATGAAAACGACCTGAACTTTTCGCCAACAACTCATGGCTCTTGCATCATGACAATGCACTGGCTCACACGGCACTGTCTGTGAGGGAGCTTTTAGCCAGTACACAAATAACTGTATTGGAACACCCTCCCTACTCACCTGATCTGGCCACCAGAGGCTTCTTTCTTTTCCCAAAGATAAAGGAAATACTGAAAGGAAGGCATTTTGATGATGTACAGGACATCAGGGGGTAATAAGAAGACAGCTGTGATGAGAAAAAGAGTTCCAAAATTACTTTGAAGGGTGGACTAGGCACTGGCATTGGTGTATAGCTTCCCAAGGGAGGTATTTCAAAGGTGACAGTGGTGATATTCACAACAAGGTATATAGCGCTTTTTCTAGGATGAGTTCGTGAACTTAATTGTCAGATCTCATATGGATGTCATAGTGATAAAGGGATAATTTACTAGAAAGTTTTTATAGTCTAGAATTATGCCTTTGAAATCTATAAAGCAGAAAAATATTAAAAGGCAAAAATGAATTTAAAAAAGAAAAATACTAAAAGGAGAAACATGATATCTTAATACCTGTGGAAAACAAAAAAAGTAAAAAATTAGTACTCTAAAAACATTTCAAAAACTTAACCCAATATAATTGCGAAACACACAATCTTTAAAATGTACACGAATATATATTTTATCTAACATTTTGATGCATAAAGCAAGTATCAGTACATTTTAACATGCTAGAAATAGTCAGAATATGTTATCTAACCACTGAGCACTTTAGCTGGATATTATAATAAAAACATAAAAAGAAAATACATAACCGTCTAGACATTAAGGAATGTAGTTCTAACTAATCCTTTAATCCAAGCAAAAAATAAGAAAGGGATTATAAAATATTTTCAACTAAATGGAAATGAAGATACAATTTATGAAAGCCTGTGAAATGCTAATAAAAGAGTTTAAAGAGTATTTTACAGTGTTATATGTATATGTGAAAAGAGTTTTCAATTTTCATGAAAAATAGACTCTTCAATGTTCTGTTTGGCATTAAAAGATGCTACTCAGGACACACACATTGTGGGTCCAATTTCATCACCACTCCCTGCAGCCATGTCCTCCATCGTGAGACTTTCAAACTCCTCCCACTAAAGGCAAACTCCAACCCCTTGCCTGTAGGCATGCTCACATGACTTGCTTTCATCAATGGAATTCTAAAAGATACTGTGAGGACAGAAGCCCAGAGTGTGCCTCTATGATCGAGATTGCCATCTTGAGCCTTAGCCTCGTGTCCTTTCCCACGACAATCACAGACTCTTCAGTGTGACTGAAGATGCCTGAGTGAACCTGAACCCAGACTACAGCCCAAAACTGAGCCCTGGGTGAGCAGCTGGCCTGCAAATACACGAGCAAGAATAAATTCCTCTTCCTTTCAGCCTTGATTTGGGGGATGATTTGTTATAAAGCAAATTTGACATGGAGCAATAAATACCTGTGAATATTTGTTGATTACAAATACTGTATGGAAGGATCACCTAGCAGTGACATACCTTCTTTTTTGGTTCAGATATATATATATATATACACACACCAATTTATAATCTCCCTCAATTCTAGAGCCGTGAATGTTTAGTTTGAGATGACATTTTTCTCATTGGCTGAGTTGCTAGAGTAGTTGATTTCTTGCAGGACGTGCCATGTACATCTTTTCCTGTTGCAGAAAAAGATGTACATGGCACGTCCTGCAAGATAACTGATGACGGTTTTTCCTGTGGATGATTTTTCTCTTGGGGTCTGTGGCTAGCAATCCTTCCCATAATTGACCTCAAGTGGCCCTACATGTGAGCTCGTCCTCCTGGGCCTCTCAACTCCATGTTAAATGAGGTTTCCCTTTATTAATTTTCAGAGGTTAATAAAACACTGAACTTTTATATTTAAAATAATCCTTAAAAAAATATTCATGCCCCTACATTTTCTATGGCAAAGAACTTACAGTTAAGTTGAAATAATTAAGTGGATGTTTATTAGGCCCAGTAATTTGTTTCAGTTCACTGGGACCAGTCTTTCTTGTTACACGGGTCCACTTTTTTCCCAGTTAGTTTCCTCAAATGGAAGTCATTTATTCCTTTGATATTTCTTGTAGTAAGTTCCATCATTTGTACTACAACATGACCTAAGCCAGTAAGGTTTTCAGTTTGTTATGCTTAGAAGAAGACGTATCGCTGGCACGGTCTTGGATTTCATCTGACAAACGAGCTTAGTGAGAACAGGAGCAGAACTGAGAGTCAATACGATTTTTCTTGCTAATTAGCTTCCAGGCGTCTCAGGATACAAACACAAAGGGAACTGCACACTGTTCAGGGTTCCTCTAATTGCCTTTGTGGTGCTGGTCGGTAGGAAAGCAGCAGCTGGTTCTTTTGGCCGTAGAAGTGCAGTTGCATAATCCTGGGAAACAGAATCCATAACTGCCCGTAGACTTGTTTCTCGTGCAGATGGAGCACAAGAGGGAGATAGAGCACCTCGCTTCAAAGGGGATCTTTATTCTTCCTGTCCTTTCTGTTAGTTCGTTGGAAATCAGCTCTTGGACCAGCAGAAGTTTAGAGACTTGGCCAACATGATCAAAATTAGAATTTCTTATTTGGGCTTCTGGAGGAGAACAAGGGGTGTCTCGTTTCCAGTGAGGCTTAAACACAAAGAGGAGTGTGTGTGGTCTAAGAAACCACGTCCCCTCAGAGGACAGGTGGGAAAGATGTGGTCTGAAGCATGTTTGATTTTTACTCTCTAGAATGATCCGAAATAGTAAGTTAGTACAGGTACAAAGGGAGTTTATATAAATTGAGAAAAAAAAAAAACAGTTTTAACAATAAAATAATCTAAATTTGGTCTAACTCAATTTTTTAAAATGAGTCCTTTCATTTCATTGCAAAGAGGATATTATTATTGAAGGCATTTTTTTCCCCTTAGAGTTCCATTAAGGTGCTAATTGTGTTTCATGGAAGAAAATGTTTGAATTGGTTTCATATTTGAAGAAACTTTGATCTTTAACTATTTGCCTTTTTGCTTGAAAGAAAATCATATGTCATATTAACTTAAATTAATTAAATGTCATCTTAAACTAACAAATGTATTTAAACCAGCACTCATAGGAGCACTAAATTGGTATGTATTAGTCATCTCTTTCCACCAAAATACCTACAATATTTTTTACAATTTATATAGTTAATACTCAAATTCTTTACAAATTCATCACATATATATTTTATTAAACTTTGACAATACTGTTTTGTGTGTTTAAAATCATTTAAGAAAGGATCATATTATTGCTTTAGAATAAGATTCATATTTCATTTGGGAGAAGGTATTTGCAAATGATACTCTTGAGAAGGGACCAATATTCAAAAGAACTCATGCAACTCGATAACAACATCAACAACAACAAAAATAGGCAGAAGATCTGAATAGACAGTTTTCCAAAGAAGACACACAGCATGAACAGATATCTGAAAAGATGTTCACTATCACTAGCTAGTAGGGAGATGCAAATTAAAACCACAAAATACCACCTGACACCTATTAGAATGGCTATCGTCAACAAGACAGGTAGCGACAGGCATCAGAGAGGCTGTGAAGTGGGAACCCTCACACACTGCTGATGGGAATGAGAAATGGTACAGCCACCATGGAGGGCAGCGCAGAGGTTCCTCAGAAAATTAAGAATAGAGTTACCATGTGACCCAGCAATTCTTCTTCTGGGTATTTATCCGATAAATATGAAAACACTTATTCTAGTGCTTTAATCCACACTTTACTGACGAGGGAGCTGCCGTGGGGAAGCATGTAAATGACTGATCCCAGGGGAATCTGGTGACTCAAATCTCGTTGTCTTTCAAGTCCCTCTGCACTGACTGTATCTCTATTGTCACTTGCATCCTGCTTAACACGGTTACCCCTGAAAATATTTTCCTTTTGACAATTTTTGTCTTTAGATTTATTTATAGGGACTTAATTCTGCCATGGACTATTAGCAGACTTTCGCATGTGCAAAAGAGTAAGCCGCAATATTCAGTGCTAATTGGCTAATCGATCAAGGAATTTTTACTTATTTCTCATAGTCTGAAGATACAGGAAGGTCATTTTTGTGTTTGCAAAATGCCCTTAAGTAAAGCCTGGAGCCAAGTAAATACAGAGAAGACGTATACCAGTAATGATCTTTGTATTATTACAGAGCTTGTTTATTTTCCCATTAACGGAGCTGATTTTTGTGGGCTGATTATAAGGCTGTGGATAAATAGTGCCCAGACTGACGTGTCATTACTACACATGCGTGCACAGCAATTAGCGTCTGAAAATGCGATCACTGGGGCTCCGAGCTGCGTTCTCAGTATACGCCCCGCGAATTAACTTGGTATTAAACCACCGATACTTACCTAGCTGTCACTATTCTTAATCATTGTATGTATGGAAGTTTTGACTTTTACAATCCAAATCACCATTTATAAAAATAATTTGCATTTGAAGAACATATTCAAAATCCTGTCTGTATTTTGTAAACATCATCATTTGTCATTTCCTTGACATTTATTAGGTTTCCTCTAGGTACCAGACAGGAAGAGGAGAATTCAATGTCAGATGTTCATGAACACAGTTCATGCCACTACAATTTATTCTAAAGTAGGCTGATCAGGTGTACCTTTCTAAACAGGACCGAAAACAGCGGTGCTGTCCCGTTTCACGTGGCACATGTGGTCAGCCTGCTGACACCTTGAATTTAGCCCCGTGAGGCTGGGCTGAACTCTTTCAGTTTCTGGTGGTGCCAGGGACTAGGCAGTCAGAAACAGGGAGGAAGGGGGGATGTACATGTTCATGAACTTCCAGAGACAAACTTACTTAGGAGAGCTGGGCTGTGGGTCGGCAGTGTCAGCAGGTGCAGGTGTGACAAGACGCCACAGCCTCAGCCCTGCTCAGGCATCAGGCTGAAGGAAGTAATGAGAAAACCCAGGGCAAGGAGGCCTGGCAACAGGAGGGATGTCACACTGCACCGTGTTCCATTTGGGGGACTGTAGGTCTGTTTCCGTGCCGTGTGGGAAGGCATAGGGTGAATGGGGCATCGGTCCTAGAAAGCACATCAGGGACCTGCCACACGGGGATCAGATGGCTCCGCACGGGATGCTAGGTGCCAGCTGTCACCAGTCAGTCATCAGATCCTCCTCATTTCATATTCTTAATCCAATCGAAATTAAGTTCTTGTTCAAGCCGGGAGCCAAGGGGGTACAGTAACCAACTCCAGCCTCCAGCGGGCCCATCCATTTACACTATGAGAGTCTGAGACAGTTGTAGGAGAGAGAACTGATTAAAGTGACACCATTTCTGAGCGCTGCTCAATAGCAGAAACCATTTTGCAAGTCCCCAGAGTCCACTTCTGTGATGTCTGCGTGGCCCACGAGAAGGCCGGCATCCAGTCATCAGACTTCGTTTCAGCCAATCGGCAGCCTCGGAGACTACCCAGGGCCCCCCGCCTCACTGTCACACTGGCTGCCGCCGGTACCCCGGGCACCAAGTCCCTCGCCCTCTGTCCTCCTCCCTCTTTGCCTGCTCCTCTTTTAGTCCCATGTGCTGATGTGACCCTGTCTACGGGACTCTTAGTGTCGTCCTGGGCCAGAGCTCCGTGGTGTCCGCCTTCCCCGCTGGTGTCCACACGTATTTTTCATGTCCTCCTCCAGTGTCACGGCTGCTCGCCTGGATGTACAAGATCCCTAAGGGCAAGCCTCCAACTCACCCGATTTGAAACCCAGACGTGGACACCCAACTGCACACTTACCCCCTCTGCTTGCAGAGGGCACGGGCCTCCAGAATTCACCGTGTTGGACACTGGTGACCCTTCCCAGCTCACTTAAAAACAATAAGTCCTTCTTTCCATGTGCTCAGACTACAATCCTTGGGGGACTTACTGACTCACATTTTTCCATCTCCTGACCTACACACGTATTTCCGACATGAAACCCTGATGGCTGTAACTAGGTATAGAATCAGACCTATATATACTATATACTATATACTATAATTTTGCTCCAAAATAATATCAGTTCCCACTACTTAATATGTTCATAATGTCAGAATATTGTGAGTAATATAAACGCACACTACCAGCGTTTTTTCCACGTACGTAGTGACAACATAGTTTTTCTCTGACACAACACTGGGCACGTCTAGGAGCTCACCAGCTAGACAGGTAGATAGAAGTTACATGATAGATGAAATGACAGGTGTGATTCAATTCAGTACATAAGTTATAAAATTTAGGTTTTAAAAAGTTTACTAGTGGAGTTGGGGGGAGAACAGTTCCCCCTGTGAAACATACGCATAAAGTTTGCGCTCCATCAAGGACGGGCATGGAACTCTGATTTCCGTCCCAAAGCGCCTTGCTGGGCAGGGCACGGGCTCTCCAAAGCTGCGCGTGCCCTAATCCCTAGGACCTGGGACGCGGGAGGGGACATTGTGGTCACACATGGAATCGGGTTGCTAATCCGCTGACTTTAAAATGAGGAGATTGTTCTAGACGATCTGCGTAGGCCAGTGTAATCGCAAGGGTCCTAAGTGTATGGCAGAGCAGCAAAGGAGCTCCCCGGGAGACAGATGCAAGACGATGACCCTGCCGCTGACGTCGGAGTCAGGGGACAGGAGCCGAGGAATGCGGGTCTTCTCTAGGTGCCAGACAAGGCCAGAAAGCAGCCTCCCGCAGTGCCTCAGGAAGGACCCACGGCTCTGCTATCCCCTGGGTTTTGAACGAGACCCATTTCAAACGTGTGGCCCCCACACCCCTGAACCAGAGGTGAATCTGTGTCTTTCAAGCCGAGATTGTAGCATTAACGGTAAGCCTACCTGCACGCCGGTACCAAATCACACTTGTCTTTTGCAACTCCTCTTTCTCTACCTGCGTAGAAATGGTTCTCCTTGAAACATGGGTCTGTACACCGGGTCCCGGTGCCACCCTTCACCTTAGCTCTGACGACCCGCCTTGCTGCGGGCCGTCTCCGGACTCTCGGGCTTCCTCCTTATCACCGCGCAGTCTTGTCCCCTTACTGTCCCGGCGCGGCCCTCCGCCCACCGCTCCCCACTCCCCAGCGGGTGCTTCCCCTCCTGGCACAGCTCCTGCCGGGGCCACTGGCTCGCTGTCACTTAGTGGGCCTCCTACCGGCAGTTTCTCCAACAGCGTTTGTCAGTGATGCCTGACGGGACGTGAAAAACCGTTCCCAGGGTCCTGTGAAAATCTAACAACTTGCTTACCGTAATGCGATATGAAACAGCCACTTACGGTCACCGTCCGTACTAGAATGTATTTTAAAATCTGTAAGCCTAACTTAAAGAAACACGTCATTGTTTCTACTGAGTCAGTGAGAGAGAAATGCATGTTCATGTTCAGGATTACTATATAGAGGCTGTTAGACATTTTTTTTGATGCATAACTTAATTTGCTATAACTCATGGACCTCAATTTTTGCAATTATGCAATTTCTAAGACTTATTTCCCTTTTCTCAAACCCCAATTCCTGTTTTCTGCTACTACAGTAAAGCCATGTCAGTAAATATTCCTGAGCAAATTACAGTAAATATTCCCACGGCCAGATTTCGATGTAGATAAAGTATCGTAATTTCAGAAAAAAATGTATTTATTGTGTTTAGAGAAATAATACATAATATAAAATTCAAGTAATAAAGAACAAAAAGCCGAAGGCAAATAAATGTAAATATATCAAAACCAATTTTAAATAATCATAAATAATAAGTGAATGTAACAGATCTTAATTGTATATAATTGAGGGGTTAAATTGATCAAATTATTGTATCAAAAATCATTATACATAAATAATTAAAGTTACAATCATGGTATTTATAGTTTCTTTTAGAGGAAAATAAAAAGGAAAATAATAGTTTAAAGCTAAAAGAATTGCTGAACTTTCCAGTAAATGTTCTGTCGAGACAAGTAACTTCTGTTTTACCTTGGAATAAGGGGTACGCACGGACATCGGGAGGCCCGAATAACGTGGGTTCGCACTAGGCGTACCGCAGGAAACCTGCACGAGGTCTGCGCGCACACACAGCACCTCAAGTTCACGACCAGCTGAGTGAATGGCCTCAGTGTTGCTGTGCTGTCACGTGCACATTTATGATCAGTTATAATAACTTGCTTAGTCGTTCATTCTTATTTCTCTAATAGATTCAGTGCTCGTTACTTTTATACACATCTTCTCTAGTCGTGAAGTCTTTATTTGTATTTTTTCTGAATGAGCTGAAGGTATTGTCGATCATTTACTGTTAAAAGAAAAGATCCTCATTGTCCTCTTTCTGAGTGCTCAGCCCGTTGACAGTAACTGCTGATGGCTGTTACATGCAGTGGGGCACTTGCTGCTGTAACGTGGCAGGTCCCACGTCCTTCCTGTGACAACTCCGGTGTCACTCGCCCTCTTCTTGCCCTGGGATTACTGTGGCTGACGCCGCCCTTACTTTGAAGCTCAACTTCTTCCTCTGGCGGGGAGACGTCCTATGACTGTTTGAAACTACGAAAAGGTGTTTCTTTTTCCTAAAGGCTAAGTGATTACAATATAGTTGATATCAGTGTTCTATATCAAATTTTCCAGAAATCCAGAGTACACTTATTTTCTCAAAGTTCAATTATTCTTACACTCTGGGGAATTTTTCATGAAATGTATCTTTGAATATTGTATCTCTTCCACTTGTTGAATTCTGCAGATAGGGGCCAGAAAATACTTAGATATTTAACAATTAATATTTATAGATAGTCATTAATAGCTGTAAAATTAGTTGTTGTCCTCTATATTCAGTTAATTATTGCAAAATCCTCTATTTTTAGTCATTTGATTTTTATACATGCATAGTTATTCTCTTGCTGCTTATCCTAAATGTATGACTTCTGCAAGGGTGTGTTTCTAATTTTCAAATTCTGTCCTCAACTCTGAAAGACTTTTTGCACTAGTTGTGAGAAATTATTAACATTTGGATCTATACTGCCACAATTTCACAATTGCATTTACAAATTTGAAACACCTACAGATTAATAAGTAAATAGACTGAAAAATGGCCAATGTCCTGAACAGCCGCTCCCCAAAAGGAACTGCCAATGGCCAACAGACTGACGAGAACCCACTCAGGCTTAGCAGGCCCGGGGCTTCCACGGCGTTCGGCTCTCAGTGTCCCCGCACCAGGTGGCCTTATCTTGGGGTGGAGGGCGCCAGGCGTGTCCACGCGCGGCCGGAGCCGAACCCGACGCAGAGTCTGTGCAGCTGTCAGTCTCTGCAGTCCCTCTGGGAAGCTGTGACAGTGACTTCGAACCGTGAGCACTGACCTGCCCTGGGATTCGGCCACTGCCCCGCGCGGCGAGCACAGCTACTCCCACGGGCGCGCCCCTACCTTCTCCCTCTTCTGTTTAGTGCGTCCTGGACTCATGGTCCACGGAACCGAACAACAAGACAAACTCTCTTGTAACAGACGGTTCGGGGGTCGTGCATTAAACCCCTCGTCATCGTGGGTTCCGTGTCATTTAGCAGGAGCCGCCGTGGCCACCCACAGCGTCTCGGGCGCACTGTCCCCAAATCCGGCATCGCGACGAAGCCGTGTGTCCTCCCCGGAGAGGGTTCACTCCGCTCGCCGAGGGCCAGCCCGGGAGGCCAAGTTGTTCGTGCTCCCCGGAGCTGCCCCGGGACGACGATGGGAGCGACTTCCCGGGACCACGATGGGTCTTGTGTCTGGGGTGACGTCGTTCTGAGGCAGGTCTGCAGTCTCCCAGGGGACACTCAGCGGGCCAGGGCGGTAGCCTTCTCACGGACACCGCACCCCATTGTCTTCCTTCCCTTCGCTGTCTGCGACACCACCCCCACGCCCCAACCCTGCTCCCTAGGACCATCTCCGACATAAGCTGCTCGCACTCACGTCCTTGCTTTGGGCTCAGCTTTGAGGGGGGCCTAGCCCGAGTTGGGAGGAGTTGGAGCACAATGAGAAACGACTATTCTGAGTAGTGACAAGTACTGAGGCGTGGTTAGTGGCTCAATCGGGAGACATGGCGCACGCTGCAAGGGTCAGAGGTGACAAAGTGCTGTGAACTGCGCCGTGTGATTGAGTCAGCACTCTACAGCCAGGAGCAAATCGTAGAACAAAATTTTAAACCATTCCATGTATCGAATACTGACATTTCAATTTTACACACTCACGAGTGTATAGAATTGACATTTCAGCCTTTAAATTATATAAAGGCACACATGGGACCAAAGCCCTGAAGGGCCTCTTTGTCGGACGTGTCACGCAGACTGTCCCCTTGGGGGGCGAGACGGAGGCCGAGCTGGCGGGCTGCGTGGTCCGGCCCCGCATCCAGGCCGCGCGGAGAGGTAAACCGGTGCAACTGGCGATGCCCAAGTCTTCATTTTGAGGCCTTGAGAAGACAATTAAACAAATAAAAGGAGCATAATGATACGCTGAGGAGCGAGCAAGGCCGGCGTCAGGACGGGGGTGGGGGGCTGGTCTGTAATTCCAGCTCCATCAGCAGGTTGGAAGCGGCGGAGAAGCCGCCCTGAGCCCCGCTGGTCTGATCTGTCCCTGCGGCCTGAGGGCAAGTCGGGGGGGGGGGGGGTCTTTCCTAGGATGATTACCCCGAAACTTCCATCCTCTCCGCCTCCATCACGGGGTGCCCTGCTCGAATGGGGCCACGTTCTCCTTTACGTGGAGGTTATGCTATTGAATTATTCGAGTCCGGTTGGAGTGTCCCTCAACGGAACGTCCTACCCAGGAGCTGTGAATATGTCACCTAAGGGTGACGGAGATCTCCGAATAGTCATTTTCCAAAGTTATAGCTGGCACTCTCTTTACGATGGTGTGATTAGGTCGGAGCCGTGGGACCTGAGAGGATGGCGAAGACACCCAGGCCCCTGACGCCTTCCTTCCGATCACAGATCCAAACAACGTTTTTATCTCTTGGCTGCATGTGACAGCTGTGAACCCAATTAATCTGTCTATGCTTGTAGGCTTTTTAATTTTTTGGCATATGCCTTTTCTTTCTTATGTCTTTTTTTTTTTTTCTAAACAAGCTGTTTACGTTCTCAGAACGCTTGTCTTCCCATCTTCATGCTTGTCTGCTTCTGAAATTACTTACCCTTTCATACCAGCTCCCTCTTCCAGGTTTACTAATGATCGCTCTCTGCACCCGGGCTTTGATTTGGTTTCTTCTCTTCACACATGCCCTGCAATTATTTGAGGTGCATTCGATAGCTCACTTAAAAGAAGCAGACACAATAATCCTGACAAAGTCTCAGCATTGATTTTGTGCTCTGTAAAGGTTTGTAAGAGCTTAATGTGAATGTTATGGAAACGAAGGACATCAGACAACTAATTGTTGCAACCAGCACTTGAGGGAGGAGATAAAAGCAGACACAAAGAAGAAAAGTCGGAAGTCATTTGTAAGGATGAAAACCAGAGGTTGCAGTTAAAGAAATCAACTTGGCTGAAACATCCCCGTTATGAAACTCACAGGAACTGCTAAGTGACATAATGCATGTAAACGGACACGCAGTGAGCCCCCAATAAGGCAAATTGGACACTTACCTTTGCTTTTCTAATTGAGAAATCAATCAAATATAACCAGAAATAGTCATGTAGTAAAAAAATCGTGAGTCTTTTTTAAATTGCTGCACGTTACATTTAAATCCATTTTCGAAGTTGTACATCATCTGGTAGTTTAAGCACAGTGGATCTCTAGAAATTTCTGCGAAGTTAACTAGAAAATCCAAAATGCTACCTGTTCTATGATTGCATTTAGGTAATATTCTGGATATGACAAAATTATAGAAATGTGGAGTAGGTGAGCAGTTACAGCAGTAAACGACAGTACATGGTGGAAGAGAACAGCTGTGGCTGTCATGGGGCCACAGGAGGACTTTCTGGGGAGATAGAAACGTTCCGTGTCCTGAATATATGGATGTCACTGTCATGCTTGTGACCTTGAGCTCTGGTTTTGCAAGACGTTACCATTGCAGAGAACTGAGTAAAAGGCCATAAAGGATCTCTGGGTATTTCTTATTACAACTGCATGTTAATCTCCAAGAATCTTTAAATAAAATGTATATTAAATTTTTAACAAAAAGATAGGAATTCCTATTTTTATCTCAGTTTTAATAGATGAAATGACATGTCTGTTCATTATATCAAGAGAGCCTAAATCTAGAAAATGTTTAAGAAATGAAGGCTAGAGCATGTAGGAGAAAAAGGTAAAAGAAATCCATTTGGAAGCTATGTGATAAAATGGGAGTGAACGTGTAAAATCAACAATAATAACAGTAACCAAACCTTGTTGACAATTGTCCTAAACACTCTCTATCTCATTTTAGTCCGTCCTCACTGGAACGCTGCAAGCACTAAAGCATTGAGAGGTTAGGTGACTGGCCAGCCCTGCAGTGGGGTGCAGTACAGAGCGGAGACCGACGTCTAGCTAGATGGTTAATAATGGCCGTAATGATCAATTTCACAAACTTTGTTTGCTGGTTTCCAATATTTTAATTCATGGAATAAGAGGCTTCTGTTGAGAAAAGTTCCCTTACGATACACAACTGAAAATGGAAGGATGTACCCTCAGGTGAATTTCCTTTGGATCCTCTGAACCGTGTTACCGTGTAGAACCTTCTATGACAAACAAAATGTTTCATAAATCTTCACTCTCCAACAAGATAGGCACTTACTACCTGGGGTTACTGAGCACTTGAACAGGGTGGGACTGGGGAACTGAATTCTAAGTTTACTTAGTTTAAATCAATTTAAATTGCCGCATGTGGCCAGTGGCCACCATATTGGACAGTGTGGCTCTAGCGTTGAAAGTCCATGAGGTCACAGCTCTGGTCTAACCTAATTACAGCTCCTGCCCCTCCCCTGCCACCACCCCAGCACCGTGCCTGGCAGTTGGCAGATCTCAGTTCTTGGTACATACGTCCAGAAAATTAGTCATTTTGCATCAGACCTGAACACATGGGAAAATTCATTTAATGCAACAGATCTCAAAATTAAAAGCGACTGGTCTCAAGAATTTATAACAAGCACAGCCAAATTTCATATTTTCATGATTGTATAGCATGGTCGCAGACCCTTAATCTTAAACATGATCGATGACTCTCACATCCATGGGCCTGATGAAAAACACAGACGTGCACTACCTCAAAGAGGGAGAACTTCATTTAAAAAATAAAAATCCATTCAGCTTCCAAAAACCTTAAGGACTGACACAAGTTTTAATGCATTTCTAGGCTCTGTGTTTCTACGTGTGAATTTAATAACCAGGGGACTTGTGGAGTAACTTAACATGCTGACGTGCTCTCTGATAAGTAAACTCAAATATATTCAGATGTCCCATCTGCCCTGTCACCCGAAGGAGGGCCGTGATCGGTACCTTGTGAGTTTTCCTACCAAGTTCCTGGCTTTTCCCCCAACGCTCTCAGAGCCCCCCAGGCCCTCTGCTATTTAATCACCTTTTCCACGGATGTCCAGGGCAGATGGGAAGAGGCTGCCATGCAGTGCTGTGCCTAAGTACTTCTTACTTACACATCGTCATTTTGATCTCAATTCAGGTGCATTTTTCTTTTTATATCTAAGTTCATTTTTTTTTTCATCGAAGTCCAGAACGTGGCTCCGATGAGAGACATTTATCTAATAACCCTATATTTGGCATTTTATTTTTGGTAACAGTTCTTTTTCAGAATAATAATTTCATTTTTCTCCCTTCGGGAAGAAATTGTGTGTTCACTCACACATTCCCCCGAGACCTGAGTCAATACGAAGTGCCCCTCGGAGTCTGTGCTGAATTATGGGGACAAGGAAGACTGGGGACACCAACTTCTGTTCCTAGGAGAGTGTGTGCACCAGCAAGGACAGAGACGGCTTGGGGTATCGGCAGGAAAGCTAAACTGGACCTCTTCAGCCCTTCCTCCACCCACGCGTTCCAGCCCAGGGATTTGAACTTGTGTCTTCTCTCCTTCATGTCCCACAAACAAGGAACTTTATGGACCCCTGATTCCACTTTCTCTCCACTGTCACCACTCCTGCCCTCAGAGTCCGACCAGGACAGCCTGTGTAGCCAGCCGATCACCTACTTCATGTAAGGTCGCTGCCCACGTACAAGGTACCCTCCCACATTGTGAGCAGAGTAGTCAGCAACCAGTCCCTCTCTCCTGTGTCCCCAACTCCAGACCGCCCCCCCGGCCGCCCTTGACAAACTGCAGGCCCCGGGCCCCTGCAGCCCAGCGCCCACTGCCCATCCTGTGACCTGAGATGTTTTTCTCAGTTTCAAAGGGAACAAGAAAGAGGAAGAGGAGGAGGAGAAACCCACGAATCGGATTTACTAAAGGGGGTGGCTCATGCGGAGCTGACAGAGCCAGAAGCCAGTAGTCACTCTGTCATCTTCAGGGCAATGCACCACAGAACAGCACCGGGGCTGCCAGTGCGCCCGCACCGGTGTTTCACTTCGCTACTTGGGTGATCCAACGCGACAGCAGGAGCGTCGGCCTGCTGAGGGCGCGCCTCGTGGCTGCTAGGAAGATGAGTGAGGGTCAGCGGCCCTCGACCACGCCGATTTGTCGTTCTCAGGCCATGGAAGTTCCCGGGGTGAATGACTATGGCTATGGGAAATACACATAAACGACCAAAAACATGAAAGTTATGTATTTAAATGAAAATGCTTAGACATGAGGAATATTACTGTGCGTGGATAATGGAGTCCCTTACAAGTTTTAAGAACTTCTTTTTTACTTTTTTTTAGGAAGTAGAGAACTTACAGGAATGAGAAAAAAAAATACACACAGGCCAAGTACTAGACTGTGTGTTGGGGACTTATTTAGATTTATAGAAAATCAAGGTTTTACTACCTATTAGCATTGGAAAAACCATGAAGTAGTAACTTTCAGGTTTGGAGGAAATCTTAGCTTATCGGTTAGTATTCTTTCCCTATTCTGTAACTTTTGCTCCTCACCATCTATCCAGAACTTTCTGGCAAGGTCACATTGCAAGATTCCCAAGTATGGACCCTCTGAGGCTTACATGAAATCCCTAGAATGTGTCCACAGAAGAGCTGGAAAGACACAAATAAAGGACATGCACCTGCTCTGTTATTGACAGTTGCTGTGTATTTTGATGTTTTTACTTGATGTAAACAAGGTCATTTTCCCCTAATGACCCACAGAGGAAAACTCAGGAACTGAATTTCATTAAGGTCTTTCTCAGAGGTAATTTGCATTATAAGTATCCGCATTCATTTTAAAGTAAAGCAGATTACAAAGTGACAATTTTATTTACTTACCGAATAGCTGAGCCTTACTTTCCTGAAGTCTTCCTCGGGAATTAGTAGTTAAAAGTTATTGATATATTTAACCCTTTTGACTCACAATAAAGACAGTTTTATGTGCTTCAACCTGTATTGTTATTGAAGGTAGTAATGGGTATTACTGTGGGGTAAAGTCAAACCATCACATTATACATTCAACATTGTGCAAGTGTAAAATTCTTTCTCTTTGGTCCCGCTTCAAAGAAATGAGTGTTTTTATTATAAACAGTGACAATAAAAATGAGAGGCGGTCGTATAACTAAAGGCACATTCAGTTATGAAAGAGCTTCTCTAAAGACCCCGACTTGTAATGAACACAGTTAACATGAAATGGAATAATCTTTGCTTACTACAGAGGGTGCCGAAAAATCAAATGCACATATCCAGAAAGGAAAAAACTGTATTAAAATTGTAATACTCAACATATACCGATAACAAGAGATGAATACAAGTCACATTTGACTTCTGCAATTACAAGAGGTGCTCGAACGGGTGGCCATCAGTATTTATCTAATACATAGATAACAGCTCTTAAACTGTGGATCCATTTTTTGGCACCCCGGGTATGCATTATTTATTTTAGAAATGAATTCCCCGTTTTCTACCCAGAAAAAGGCACAGATCGTGTTTTTTCTGGATGCTTCAATCCTGGCAAAAACAGTAAGTATTATCATTTATTATGAAGTACTAGTACTACCCCAGTGACTGAGTTTATTAGAGGAAACATAGCTTCATTACATATGTAAAAAGGAAGATCTGTTTCCCACGATGTATTTTGTCTCTGAACATATATTTCTAAACATACAGAACATTCTCTTCACTTTCATATTTGATGCATAGATTTCTGAGCCACAAAATACGTTTCTGTTCTGTGTATACAGCTAATAACGTCTTGAGAGTATTTCAAAGACTTCGGAGGTTAGACGTTAGGGCGATGCTCAGCAGGCTAAGCTCTCTCCAGCAGAGCACGGTGACCTGAGATTCCTTCTCCCAACACTGTTTCCATGGGAAGGCTGCCTTTGGTCAAAAGGTAATGTTGAAGGGATCACTGCACAGTATTGATTATGGTCCTGATTAGTGAAAACATGAGAAGTGGATATGTGAACGAACCCCCAAAGCCATCCTGGCCTGCATAACAGACTGTCACAACAAATCATGTTGCTTTTTCATTCCTTTCTCCACCCAACTCTCTGGTTGTAACATATCAAGTGTGAATTAGTTGTTTGTTTTTTTCTAAACTCCTTTTATGTCAATGAGTAATAATCGTGTATGTGTGAGCAGAGTTTGTTGGGTGTGTTATTACCTATTGAGATCTCTCTGGTCCTACTGGAAAGATAAAGCTCAGGTGAGATCAGTTCTTACACCCAGCCTGCCTGTTACAAACATGCTTCAACTGGAAAAGCACACCAGGACCTCCTGACTGTGAACCTCTAAGTCGGGAAGCCAGTGGGGGTACTTTCAGAACCTCCCGAGATGATGCCACCGTGCAGCCAGATTGAGAACTCTTGGACTAGACCAATGCTAAGGGTTCAGGCTTTGTTTGTTTATTTGTTTGCTATCTGCCAAGGAAATGCCTGTTGTAGACAGACCCCTCTACCGCTGTGGTTAAACCAGACCCAAGTATTTACCTTCTCCGCCATGCGTCCCGCCTCGCCCCGGGCACTTAGGTCTAGTTCCCAGAGGTCCACGGAGGTCGTGCACGGTCATGCGAGGGCACAACGGATGCTTTCCAAGTTTTAAACTTTTATGATTTTTATCTTTTTTTTTATGGCTAGAGAACATGAGAGAGACAAGTATGATATTCAAGTCTTAATATTAAAAGAAACTGAGGCGAACTATGTTTCCTATGTTTATTTTATTTAACTCACAGTTTTATCTAAATGACTTAAACGTCACAAGAGGAGGCCATCATCAGTTTTGTGTGCACATATGTAAATTAGGTAATTTCAATTATAGTTATTTATGGCACCGTAAGAAGTAAATGTTGATACACACTTGATGACAAATGCTTTTGGCAGTGCCATCAATCTTCTGTGTTCAAATTCTAGACGTGGCAGCAGACACAAGGTACATCTTTGATAAAGGCTGACAGACTATTCATCACAGATTCCACAGTGCTAAGGCGCACAGGTTTGCAGCAAGGCGTGTTTCTCTGAAGGCAGTATTTCTAAATGACCACCTTTCAACTTACCCTCCTAACAAGAGAGAATATTTCAAACACCTTCAGAAGTAGGCCTGCCAATCTGTTTCATTTTCAGAGTTTCAAACTTGGGGTTTATTAACGACATGAAAGGTTTCTCCAGCTAATAAGCTATGTGATTTATGCACCTGAAAGACAAAAAAATAAAACCCAAATCCAGCAGAGTGTAGAGACTAATTTGCCAGAAAATGTTAAGCATGGTTAATCTCTCAAACATAGGGAGAAAAATGATTAATTCAGACTTTTGAGAAAGATAGCAGAGCTGATTCAAGTGTTCCTTGAGTCATACTTTTTCTTAGTTTATTCAACTCTCTATCTTCAGAGACATTTTAGCAAAAGCACAAGTCAAACGTTTTTTGATTATTACCTAAATTACAATCCCTCACAGATTTCAAATGCTTATTTCTAAAAGATGGTGTGTTGAGATGAATTTATCTCTAATCCAAATTTATTTCTTCTCTAGAAATTATGATCCCCCAGTTTAATAATTCCCTGAATTGGGTTAGTTTCAACACTCTACATCTTAATAATCAGAAGTACAGTGTTTAAACAATTTAGTATTCATTTCCATAAGGGACCAAAGGACCTGTTTTCCTGCTTTCTAGAAGGTCTTAAGATACACTTTAAGGTAGGAAAAGGAAGTAGATGGAAAAGTAAGCAAGCCTTCTTAGTAAATATGATCTCAAAAAAACCAAAAAAAAACAAAAAAACAAACCAAAAAAACAGTGGGTCCCTTTAAGTCCTTTACAAATGAGGGGCTGGTTTCTCAAAAGGTTAAACCTGGAGCCGCCACCTGATCTAGCAATTCTACTCCTTAAGTGTGTACAGAGACTCAAACAGGTACGTGCACAATAATGTTCCGAGCAGTCCAACAGATCACTCTATGTCTCGTCCCAAGTGTCCTGTTGTCTTAGAAGAAGACATGTGAGTAATGCACATGTGGTCTGACTGTCCCACTTGACTGACTTCGCAGCCCTATGCCCCCATCCGTTTATGCAACTGTTTTATTTGTATGGCACATGTGCTTATGGGGACCCCAAAAAATAATTTGTCCTCCCACCCTTCCAAATTCTTCCGGCTGGGCTAATCATCCAACAAACATGAGACAGATTAGCAGGAGAAAATAACCCAACTTCACACGCATGTACATGCGGAGGTGCCAGAGGACATGAGACCCCAGGACACATGGGACATTGAGGCTGATACGCCCCCTTGAGCTAAGGAGAATGGGGGTGGGGGTTGTGGTGTGTGACTTCCAAGAACAGGAAGGTGATGCCCGTAGGGACCGAAAGAAAAGCAAGTGTTTGGTACACAGACGTGTGCTGGGACAAGGGGACTTGGAGCAAACAGGCCTTACAGGTTTCTCTCTATCACACTAGCTCCTACTCAGCTGTAGTCAATCTGTGATGGTAGCTCCCTTCCCGGAGCAGATCCTCCGCCTGAATCTCTCATAGGCAGGCAGGGGAAGGTCAGAGGTTTTTCCTGAATCTTTTATTTCTTAAAAATAACCAGCTTAAAGTATTCAGTATCCCAAAGAGCCATGTTTCGGGGTGGCAAACTCGACTCCCCCTCGTGCCCATAGCTTTTAGCTTCCGAGGGAGTAAGGTCATTTTAGGACTAATTATTTGGTTAGTGCTTGGATTTTTAAACTAATTAAAGCTAAAATGATTTTCTTCTTCAGTAATTATTTTATCAGGAACATAAATATAAATACCATTTTTTTCTGAAATTAGTTGCCTATCAAAACTTGGCCTCAATAGGAGATCACAGAATATCATAGCTCTCTATCAAGTATTGAAGATGAATAATATTCATTTTTGCTCTTCATGTAATTAGCAGTTTGCATGTATTTCCAAACTAGAGAATGCAGGCACTCAGTTAATTTACATGCTGTCAGCTGTCCATCTCTTTTTCTCTAGATTTGTTATTTGTTTTAATGTTACAAGAAACCGAAGTGTTAGACACCTTTTCCGTGATGATGCCGGGGGTGCATCTGTAAGTGCAGGTACTGACGAGGGTGTGGTCAGGTGCTCCGATAAATGACAACAGAAGTAGAACTTAGAGACAGTATTGTCCCTGGGACATGAACAGAAATAACAATGTTGGTAATAGGCAGTCGGCCTGGGGTGCGTAGAAAGTGTACGGGAAGTCTAGTCTTCCTTTTATTGGCTAACATTGAATGTGATCATTGTAGACAGCAATACGATAGCTAGAAAATTTTACAATGTGTTTTGATTCATGATTGCAATCCTGAGCAGCCCTGACCCAATGGAAGCATCTGAAAAAAAAAAAAAATATTGGTATAAGGATATTTAGTGAATTAAACTGGTGTAATCAGGATGTCCGTTTCTAGAGAATACTTACATAAATCACAGTGTAGTTGTATGTGTGGAAATCACATATTTATATAAAGCATTGGTAACAAAATGGAAAGAGCTCCCTGACACATTTTTAATTCAAGGTTTCAAGTCACAGACTGCTACATACGTCATGATTCAATTCGTGTAAAAAAGGAATCAACACTCTCAAAGTCCCTTTGTGTACGTGGATGCGCACGTTTAGGCAGACGTACAGAGAGTGCTGGGAGAATCCATCCCCAACTGTTAAGAATATTTATTTCTACCGGAGACATTAAATTGGGGTGGGCACTATGGGGGCTTGAGAGAAACCTGAAAAAAACCTACTGCTTTTCCTCCTACTTTCTAAGCTCTTCTAGCTGGGCTAATAATCACAGATTCATTGAGAGATTCATAGGAGAAAATCAAAATTTTAATTCATGTGCCTGGGGAATTCACATAACTAAAAAGTCCAAAGACAGTGAAGCAACCTTGGGGACCGATGACATTTTTGGACAAAGGAGGAAGGGGTGTTGGATTTCAGAGGTGACAAGGAGCGACCTCCAGAGAGTTGAGGAAGAACAGCACACACAGGCAGGAACATGCTTGTGGGGTGACTCCGAAGGAGTGGGGCCCAGGAGGCATCCAGCTAGTGGGTGCCGACCCGAACCCCTCCTGTGCACCAGACTCCATGCAGGTTAGGCCGACACAATAGCCTCGGGTCACCCTGACGCAGGTCTCCCGGTCTGAATCTCTTGGGCAGGAGAGAGGGGAGTCAAAGGTTCTTTCCGAGTCTTTCGTTTCTCACCGGACAGTTTAAAATCTGTATCCCGAGAGGGCAGCTTCGGGGTGGGAAAGCTTTGGTTTCCTTCCACAGGAAACACCATTCTCACTGTGTGTAATGAAAGTACATTAAAATGAGAAAAGTAAATGAAAACCAGTAAAATGCCCAAACTACTACTGAGAAGGAAATCATGACTTTTAATTTCCAACAAAGAACGTTGAAAATTTTGACCCTGTATCTAGTCTGAATATTTCAGTATTTTAAAAAGCTATTGTGGTTTCACAATTCTATCACGAAAACACTGAAATGAAATAGGCAGGTACCACCAAAGCACCGTAAACGTCTCTGCTGTGTTTTAACCCCAGTCCTTAACTTTGCATCTTGACACATGTGTAGGCATGCCTCAGCGGTCATGGTCATTTCTAACAAGGATGCTTACTGCTGACACACAGTTTGAATCGGCATGCATTAGGCTCCCCGCGACCATATACTCAGACCCCGTGAAGTCAAATGCATCGTAATCCATTTTACCAAGGGTGAGAAATACCCCATATAACCTTTACATGTGTAAACTTTATTTCAGACCATTTTCTTAGTGAGATGGTGTTCTCCTTTGTTTCTGTAATTCAATGAAATATTTTACAATACAAAACTTCAGAGCAATAGAAACACGAGATACTGCTATGTAATAAATATGTAATAAATCTTCTATAGCAATATTGTTTAAATATGGGAACTAAGACAAATAGTAGCAAAATTGCGTCAGTGTGTCAGAGTGAGTTTCTTGTATGTGATACGTCGAGGTGATACGTTTCAGTCCCTGCATGAAATATGTGGAAGTGCCTAGACAGCTCCCGAGTCATGAGACTGCAGCTTATGCAGGAACAAATCTATGTGAGTTTTTGCAGAACTCAGGAAATTCTCAGCCATGAGAATTTTTGTTAATCTCTTTACGAATATCAGATAATGCTCCCTTAATGCCCTAATGTTATATTTAAAATATGATACAGCAGTTTGACAAGTTTGCAACAATGAAATATATACTTCTACCACATGGTGCAGAAATTGTGCTCTTTGGTATTCAACCAAATGAGTAAAAATGTCTGTGCACACGAAAGCACGCACGTTGATGTTCATAGCAGCTTTATTCAGAGCTGTTCGGTGAATAGATAAATAAACGCTGGTGTCTCCAAACAATGAAATACCATTTGGTATTACAAAGAAATGAGCTAGCAAGCCAGGAAAAGACCCGGAGGAACCTCAAATGCATATTATTAAGTGAAAGAAGCCACTCCATGGCATTCTGGCAAAGTCAAACTGTGGAGATAGTAAAAATACCAGGGATTCGGGGGGTGGGGTGGGGGGGGATAAACAAAGGCGTGCAGGGGATTTCTATCATCTGTGTGGTGTAAAACGGGGGAAATGTCATTATTTCTTTGTGAAAACCCATCCAGCAAGCGTGAAGTTAACGTAAACTATGGACTTCGGTGACAGCAACGCGCAAACGTCGGTCCATCAGCGGTGAGAACCGCAGCACGCTGGTACGGGAGGGGGTGTTGGGGGTGGGAGGGGGCTGGGTGGTGGGGGTCAGGGCTGGTGTGGGAACCCTCCTTTCTGCTCAGTTTCACTGCAAAACTAAGCTGCTTGTAAACCATCTGTACAAGATTGATACACTTGTAAGTTGAGGCACATCCTTTGTTACAAGCGTTAGGATTGTCTGACTTCTCCATGTTCGTGTTAGTCTCTTTGTCGATTTAGTTACAAAGGAAAAAGACGCGATTGGTGCTGCGGCCTGCGCTCACGGATTCCTATGCAACATTCATTCATCTTTTCTTCCTGTGCTAAGAAAATTCTGATTTCGTTCGTTACTGTAAATTATCTGTTGAAGACTGCTGTGGCTCATCCTTCTTTGCCATCTGGGACGTTCATGTTGCATAATTACGAGGACCAAGAGTGGTAGGCAGCTGTGAATGTCTGGCCTTTATTTTTCTTTCATGACTTATGCATCGTGCCTTTTCCTGGTTTGCTCCTTAATTCGTGCTGAAGCACAGACATGGTCACCGGTGGTGGCGGATGCAAAAGCCATGGGGCAACCTCGAAGAAAAGGCTCAGAGCGGCTCAGTGTCGCAGCCCTGCTCACCTGCAGATGCCAGCTCCACGGAGTAGGACAAATACACAAGGCTTCTAATCGATCAGTTGTTGGGATTGACAGGATTTCTGTTACTCACGCCCAAAGGTAATCCTAACTATTCAGAGAGCCGGCATGAAGCACTAACAATAAGTCCGTACAACTGGTTCCCATTTTGCTAAAGAATGTTTGGGAGATTAGAATATGGTAACTTTTTAGCATTCTGGAGAATACCGTCTTTCTCTTTTAACGTGGAATTCCATTATGCAACTTTAATGCTGAATGAGTAATATAAATATAAATAATGGATAGGCCCTAAAAGTTTTTGTGCCCATTAAAGTAGCTAATTCTTCCTCTCTAGAGGCTTTGTTTGATTTATGCAAACGTTGTGAGCCCACATGCTTAGTAGAATGAGAGTGAAACACCCCCGGGAGATAAAAAGATAGAGAAGACACGGTGTTTGTCCAAACAGCTCTAATCTAGAAGGAAGGGGGAAACATATGCAAAGAAATACAGATAATGTAAGTGCCAAGATGAAGCAAGAAAACGTTCCATTTAGAATAACGAGGCCAAGATACAGCGTTGCAAAAGACGAAGATAGAATAGTGTAGTGTGAGTAAAAGGTGCCTTTATACCCGAAATACAGGTCGATGCAAATTCAGAGAGATGTTTAAATACAGGGTTGAAGCATTTGGACTTCATTTGATAAAGGTATCAGTGTTTGGGTTAAGGAAATCCTCTAAGTTAGAGCGCAGGCAATGCAACGCAGAGACAGATGACGGTGTGGGTTGGAGGGAGAACTCACGGGCAGCGGGAATCGTATTCACACTCAGCGAACTGGCCCAGTATAATCTGCTCTTTCTGGTGAAAAAGTTCAATTCTGAGAAAAACATGGAGGGGAAAAGAGTTCAGAACACAAACCAAAAAAATCTTTGCAGAGGAGGACAAATCTAGTCCAGTTTCTTGATATTTATTTCTTTTTGTGACAATTTTTATTCTTTCCCAATTATGGGACTGTCAAGTAAAGAAATCTGTGAAGATAAAGATTTTTCTTTTCTCACATGCCATTCAGATAAAGAAGTTTCATGTAGAATGTGATATAAAAGATTTGGTTAGTTTTACTTTACTCCTACTTATAAAAGGACAAATAAGTCCTAGAATCTGTGGGTTTGTTTGGGGGAAATGGACAGAAAGGTCATCTCTAGCTGGCACAGCGGTTGCCTGGTGCCATTTCTCAAACAGATGTTGAGAATTTGTGAGTAGAGATGCCATGGAAAGGTTGCTAGATTGTTTTCTTTTTCTAAATATTCAAAGAATTATGGGTGTGGCCACAAAAGTGTGCAGTATTTAATTCTGATTGAGAATGATTTAGTGTGAAAGGACCCAGTGTTAAAAGAAAATAGAAGGTGGCACGGTAAAAACAGCCGATTCGACGTCCAGGAGAGTATGGTGGCTTAATACCTTCATCTTGTTATTATTTCCATTTTGATTAAATTGATTGATCATCCTTGTCATCCAATAGCACAGTGGAAAGGCGGCCATGCTTGCGTGTGTCTGGAGATTATTCTAGTATAATGGGCTCCCCTGACCATAAAGGCAGAGACCCGCTACCTGTAAGGTGTAATTCAGTCCGAACCTGATGTTCTCAGCACCAGGGGGGCCATCCTGATGGCCCAAGGACCAGACGTGCCCGTGTCTGAGGAAGAGAGGCGCTGTCCCTCTGCCTTTCTGCTCTGCTCACGCCCTCAGAGGATTGCGTGGCGCCAGCCCCGTTGGGAAGGGCGTTCTTCACTCGGTCTGCCACACTCCGAAGTAACAGCGTCCTGGGCACCCCTTACCCCGTCCAGTCCACTCATAACATCAAGCACCACGGTAAGGTTGCCCCGGGGCACACCCGTGTGTGCCTGCTTACGCCCTCGTTAGCGTTTGTCACATACTTATTTCTGCCTTCCAAAATCAGAGCTTTATGAAGACGAACAGTCACACACGCAGCGATGGCTTCCCCCCTTGTGTGATGGAAACACCTCTAGCAGAATATAGAAAACTCTTACGTGCAGAAGCCCTGGCTACATCATACAGGAAAGTGGAGCGAAACGTGCTCAACCTGAGTCCCCGAGCCACCCAGGCCATCCACCTCCCGTAAGGGCCAAGGCTTTCGGGTGTTCTCACCGTGAGCTTCGGTAGCATTAATCAGCCACTCTCGGCGACCTCCGGGTTCTCATGAAGCAAATGGGAATTAGCACCAGCAGCACAGGCCTGAGTGACGATAAAAGAAGTTCTGGATGGATTCTGCTCTGCTAGTGAAGTATTACTGCAATGAAGTTCATTATTTCTTAAAATTAACATATCTAACCAATATTTGCCTTGCTCATTCTAGGCATCTACTTTAGTATCTACAGGTATGGATAGAGTTTTAAATTCCTTTGTTCAGTCAAATATTTGTGTGGAGTTTTGTTGTTGTTTATGTGTTCATTTTTACTCGTTTCTATACCTAGGGTGTCAGAACAGAAGGAGGTTGGGAAAAGAACGAGTCGACTCATAAATACAAACTAGCCCAACAACAGGGGGGTAAAAATGGTAAAAGACTACAATAGGCTACAAAGAAAACAGTCATAAAACTGGAGTTGCATTGTGTCATGAAAAAAACTGAACAGAATCTCCTGTAGGTAGAGGTCAAATCGGAGGACCTGGGTATCTTGCCCTGGCCCAGTCTTGGAAACTCCTGTGGCCTCAGTTTCTTCCTCTGTGAAATGTGAGTATTATTAACTGCTTCAAAGAGTTGGTATTTGTTGCTACAATGCAATGACCCAATAAACAGACCTACAGGTTACCACTGCCCTGCACTCTGCATGATGCCAGAGGACACCATCACACTCTCCGTGATGTCAGAGGACACCAGGACACTCTCCATGACACCCGAGGACAACATCACACTCTCCATGGCATCAGAGGACACCACTGTTTCAACCTACTGTTGCTCCCATGTCGCATGTAAGAACTAGCCTAGGGTGGGAATTCCATAAGAACTGATTCCATGAACGAAGGAATGGAGTGGGGTGATAGACGGTCTCTTCTCCGTAGGAAGACACACGCCCCCAAGCAGCGTAGAGGGCAGTTGAAGAAAAATAGACTTCCAGTGCACCCCCAGTGGTTCTCTCCAGACTCCATAATCTCAAGAGAAACACAAAGACGACCACCACTTTTTAAATGTGTCCTCGGCCAGGTTCTCCAACTCAGTTTATGATGATGAGGACAGAAGCAAAGATGCGTTCTGTTTATTAATAAAGTCCGAGCTACTGACAGACCCAATCTTCTCTCAGTTGTGGACAAAGGCATGGCAAATGGGATGCACACTGATAATGCAAATATTCAGATTTATGCTTAAAATTTAAATTAAGTGTTCATTTAAGAAGCACTTAACTCCAAATTTATATAGGCAGTGTGTTGGTATGTGAAATGAAGATATGGAGAGAGAGAGAGAGAGAGAGAGAGGAACCAACCCACGGCTCCACGTCCTCAAGAAATTCACAGGCCATCAGGGAAAACAAAGCATAAAAGGGAAGCACAGTGAAAGATGATGAAGAGCAAAGTTTGCACAGGGCCTGAGGGAAGGGGAAAATTAATACTGCCTTGGGCATTTCATTTATTAACCTACTTCCCAAGTTTATTTCCTGGTGAGTGATATTAAAAACATCATGCTTCCAGGGTACAATTACATTCAATTTAAAAGGTATTAAGGGACACTCTGTGCAAAGTGCATCACGGATAGCTGAGCCCTAGGGGACCCGGTGACCTTTAGGATGCAGCCCTTACTGTGGACGTCTTGCCGTGTCACTAGCACAGACGTCGTACTTGTCACAGACGTCATGCACACCTGTGAGCGTATGTCCAGGTGTGAAATGAACGTCCCAGAGTGGTCAGCCCAGCACGGACTGAGCGGAGGGCAAGGGATGTGGCCCGGCCGAGGGCAGGGGCTGCGGGCTGAGCGGGGCTGACGGGAAGGGTGGGACCGAGATGGTCTGTGTGGCTAACACGCCAGTGGGCCTGGAATGGATTACCAGGTGGTTTAGCAGATGGTCTGCGACACCCTCCCCAGGCTGAGGGGGCCCGTCTGAGATTGTCCCACGGAGACTGTCCCACGGAGAGGTGATTGCTGTGCAATTACAAATGCTTTTCAAGTTGTTCCCCATCTGAAAATGGCCTCGTGGCCAAAAGAGAGAGCGGGCTGTCACTACTCCCACCCCACTTAACAGCGATGCCCAGAGCGCTGAGCCCTGCTGTCCCCTAAGACGTGAGTGGAGACGTGAGCACGGGCTTCCCGAAGGCCCACGCAGGTCGGACATGGGACGCCGTGTTTGGCCTTTGTAATGACATGGCATAAGCAGGTGGGACTTGGAGAAAGGAAACAGAACAGGGGACCGATAATGCTCTGAAGTCAGTCACCACCGCCCCGAAGTGTGTCCATCCCGTGCAGGGGGCCGTCCCTCCACTGGCGGCCGATAGCCATGGAGGCGAGACTGGGAGGAGGTTTCTGAGGGGGCAGGTGTCCGGCACCATGGCGCTGCCATCAGAGGGCAGTCCCCGAGCGCCGTCACCGGCAGTGTTTCAGGGCCCTTGGAGTACGCCCAGAAGCCAGTCGGACGTCATCTGAACGAACTGCGTGGGGACAGCCATCAGCCTGCAGGGCGCAGCGACGTGGCTGCCCCTGCTCACCGGTGGCCCTCGCTGTCGCCTTTGCAAGGCCGCGAGTCTCCTCCAACACGTCCGCCTCCAGCAGCGTGCAGTCTTCTCGTTTGTTTCCAATCTTTCATTTGAATTTCTAATCTGAAAAGGCAATGTTTTAGGTTTTGTTTTTTTTGTTTGTTTGCTTTTTGGTATGTGGGTAGTTCCCCGGCTGGGAATCGAACCCAGGCCGCAGCTCTGACAGCGCCAGCGCCGAAGCCTTAAGCCACTACACCATCAGGGAACTCCCGGTTTTAGATTTTTTAATTCAAGTTCATTCTACTTTTAAATACTTTTAATGTAGAGATACGCTAACATCTACTTCTCAGCGTTGTGGTTGGGACAGAGAACGGCTCCTTCTGCCACGCCGTGCGCCTTGGGCACATGCACCAGTTTCACGACGCGAGCCGTGTCGTACACATCGTAAATAGAAACTCGTTTTACTGTTTCCCAACTCCCCGTGGAAACAGTGTCGTCAGTGTCTTCCTGTCGCTGAAATAGATCCCAGGACGAGGCCCACGACTTCCCCAGGTCCTCGGAGACGAGCCGGTCGGGCTCCCACGGCCTCTCACGCCGTGGCCCGCGCAGGCCTCCCCGCACGTGGATTTCCGCTGCGGTGTCGGCGGCGCGCTCGGGGCCGGACCCCGCTCCCACGCCTTCCTCCCGTGCCTCGCTGTGTGTTTCTTTGCCATTGATTGTCGCTCTTTGCAGGTACAGGGTCAGTGCCTGGAGACTATGGGAGTGTGTAGTCACGTCTCCGTCCCCAGCTCCTTACACGAGGGCTCGTGAGCTTTTACTGCCGCGCTGCAGTAACTAAAAATGCACAGAATGTAACCAAGTCCTTTTATTTCCAGTATCATTCTTCCCACGAGTTTCATATCGGGAGTCCTGACACCAGAGGAACAGGGCTTTCGGGTTACCTGGTCACTGTCTGGGAGACGATGAAGGGAGTTCGGGGTTTGAGAACCCTTGTCTGTTGCAGCATTGGGGGCCTAACTCCAGGGGAGTCAGTGTCAAAGGGAAGTTCTCAAAGGAGTTCGCTTATTGCACAAACACATGACGTGAAGTCATAGGGAACTATAGGAAAAAACATTAGTCTTCGCTTTAATTAATCAGTGGCAATTTTTAAAATAAACAGGATCAAGTAACAGTAATTATTAGGACTCTAGCTTCTTCAGAAAATAAAATTTTGTGACGTATTAATAGCATGCCCAAAATCAGCAGAAAAGTGTGAAAAGGTGAAAGATTCGGGGAGTGATGCTTTTTGATGACAAAAGAGAGCTTCTGCTCCTTGTTAAGTTCTAGTTCTCTCTCAGAGATAAAACTTCTTCTGATTTATTACTTTTCTTGCTGCTGTAATTTTCAGCTTTTCTTTTAAAATTTAAACAACCCTTTATATTGTATATGTACTTAAACATATACAGTCACCTGCATGGTAAAATGACATTATTCAAATTCTCCGTTTTAGTTCCATATCTCATGTGTTAATTTTATCACTTTATTGTAAGACAGAGCATCTACCACTTTAATCTATCATGTAATTAGAGATTTACGGAGAGAAAATAATTTCTGTATGGACAAGGATGGCAAGTTGATTGGTACTTTCATTGTTATATTTGCCTTAATCTTTTCAGAAATTACCCAAATAATCAAAGTAATAATCAATTAATTCACTTGACTTCATTATAGAGCCAGGACCTACAGCCAATTAAGCATCTTAGGAAACACATTTAGAGCAACATAATCACTGAAGTCAGAAAGATAATATTTAAACTTTACACCCATGAGAACGTAGGTAGTGTGTTCACGTCCAAGGTAGGCCGTGGAGCACTCCCGAGGTTTGCAAGAGCTACTTCAGTTACTGGAGCATTTTCGTGACAGGAAGTACTTCACGGAAATACTGACAATACATTTGACCCATGAAATTCATAGGGAAGAATACAAACTTCAAAATAATCCCGTGTTAGTGGAGTTACCATATGACTCAGCAATCCCCCTCCTGGGTCTCTACCCCAGAATTTGGAAAACCTGAGTTTTCGATAGAAGACTAGGTAAAGAAGCTGTGGTGTGTGTACACAATGGCAGTGCTTCATCCTTTCTCGCAGCTGAGTGATATTCCGTTGTGTGTGTGCACCACGGCCTCTTCATCCAGGCGTCTGTCGCAGGGCACTGTGGCTGTTTCCATGACTTGGCCACTGTGAACAGCGCTGCGATGGACATCGGGGTACATGTACCTTTGCAGACTAAGGTGTTCAAATTTTTGCCTTTTTTGCATTGAATGAAACGTTTGTACGGCTTTTCTCCTTTCTGTGTACTTGAGGAGTAATGTGGATTGGTCTGCAAATGTCATTTTAACCTTGCATTTCGGGATAAATGGCACTTCGTCACCATGTGTAACTTTTCTCTATATTGCTAGGTTTGGTTGGCTGAAACTTGGCTAAGGATATTTTTGTATTTGTATTCATGAGGGATATTTGTCTGTGGGGTTTTTTCCCCTTTGTGATAATCATTTTCTAGTTTTATTATCAGGGCAATATTGGCATTATGAGGTTTCAGGAAGTTTGTATATTGTTTGTTTAGTTATTTTTATTCTTTAATATTATTTCTTATTTATTCTGGAAGCTTATTGTTTATTTGTTTAATCTATGATAGAATTTCCAGTGAAACCACATGAGTATTGATGTTTTTTGAGGACATTTTAATTTATGAACTGATTTAGTATAATTTATATAGGGCTATTACACATTTTTTTTCTTCTTAGATCAGTTTTAGTTTGTTTTTTTTTTTAGTTTGCTTTTTTTTAAGAAATTTTGGAAAAAAGAGAAATTTTGTTCATTTCATCTAATTTTTCACCTTGATTAAGAAGGAAAACTGAATGCTAAACTTTAAAAGACATTGTTTGTATATTTATAATATTTTCATAATGCAAAATATTTCAATAAAATCAACTAATTTCTAAATGACAGCACAAAATCATATTCCCTTTTTTATACAAGTAGTGTTTACTAGAAAAATGTGCATTGATCATCATTGCATCTATACACCCTAAATTAATGTTTTAGAGTAATTTTGACTGTTTTTATTTTTCAAAATAATCAGTCACTCTTTTTATAGCATTGAAATTATCAGAATAAAATTATGTTTTCCCCTAAAGATAGGGTTTATGAAAATCAACTTGACCTAGTTAATTTCATATAAGTGTCTTTCCTCTAATCACTAACACATTTTTTTTTTTTAAGTTAAGGCAAAGGTGGGAGGAATAAACTTTCAGAAGCCTTTTATGGCTATCTGAAAGTTACTGTAAGTCTCATTATTTTTTTTTTTTTTACTTTTTCTTAAATAATGATGACATGATCAGAGCTGAAAGAAATGGGAATAATACCTACCTATTCGATGGTATCTGTAGATTTCTTTTGCTGGCAATAGTACGTCCCTAAAGAGAAAAGAAGCAGGCTCTAACTGCACTGTGACGTCATCACAGGCCCCCGTGATGTCAGGCGTTTATTTTGAGAACTGGAAAAGCAGCTTCTGGCATCGCAGCGCTATCTGGGCCCTCACTGCCGGCGCCTGGCATCCTCCTGTCGATCAGTCTTACCCAACCTCGGTCTCAGACGAGGTCACCTGTGCCCAGGCGGCTCAAGACAAAACCATTTACTCCATGGTCGTGTCTGAGCAGAGGCACAAATGTGAGTATTGGACAGAGCGCAAACTGATGAAATGCCCCCTTACCCTGGCTCACACAAGTGACTGCCACATCTTAATCAATGACAGCTTTAGCCTTTCTTCATTTCTCCCACATTATAGATTTATTAAGAGCGGGAAATACAGAATTGTCCTCATTTCCTGAGAGCACCCCATGTCAAGCAAAGCCCTGGCTTCTTGCACTCTCCCCCAAATTACCTACTACGAGCCTAACTGCAGTTGGTACTGGGTGCTGTAATTGCACTAACACACTGGTATCGTGGTGCCCATGGTTCCCCGTGCTGTGAGCTCCTTCACTGCAGGGAGGTGTAAGCCCAGCAGCTCCTCCAGCTGCACGAGTGTTCCTCGTCCTCTCTGAGCGGAAATCATTGACAAATCAATTAAGCTTTAAACAGAAACGGTGTTTTCCATTAGCTATACAAAGTATATGCTAAGTTAATTTACTAACACTCCTACCCTTACCCCCACGTGCTTGACAATGAAAAGAAAATCAGACTGACAAGAACTTCGAAGAATTAAGTTCACTCTGAGAAAAGGCTACTTTTAACTTGTCCCTTAATGTATTTTAGTACCTGTAATTAGTACTGTAGAACATATATAAATTTATATTTAACTGTGTTCTCTTTATTTACTCCTAAAAGATTAACAGTCACCACAAAATACATTAATATTGATTTCATAGTACCTGGTATAAATTAATATGCGTCCTTGGTAGAGAAATACGTCTCGTAGGCTATTAATAGCCAGCGGAAAATGTCAAATGGTTATTGCACTTGCATTAAGTTAGAGTTTTAAAAAATGATTTGACTAACTGCAGTGCAGGCTACACTACAATCAGACTTAGAACGTTACATTAAAGTGCCTTTGCCTTTATATATGCTAAAAATACCAGTAGATTATAGGGGTCAAGGAGCCTACACTTTAATAGCCTCACAATCCAGGAGAAATAAAGCTGATCAATGTATCATAGTCATGAAATCAGGGAAGTTGGTTGTATTAGTAAATATTTATTCAAGTACACATCTGTGTCATATTGTGTCATCGTCAAATTTGGATACTTTGAATGTCATTATCATTTTTAGTAACTATTGAAAATTGATTTGGCTCATATTTCACTTCCACTCCATTAGGGATGGAACTTCTTAAGTTCTGATCAACTAGCCATTGCAGTTTTACAGCTTTGTAAGTTTGTTTGCATTGGGCACAATATCTCACCGATTGAAACTAGGTCTATGTGAACCTGCACTTATTAAGATAAAAGGACTATTGTCTTCTCACATCTTAATTAGTCAGCTGGGGTCTATCAAAATACAAATTAGTTGGTCTTTTTCCATATTTTTCTTTCTCCTATCTTTACATCTAATTATCATAATAATAATCAGTAATTAAGACGGTCATCAAGTCTCTAGCTCTGTACAGCAGTGCCATTATTTTCTCATCAGCATTGAGATGAGGCTACACTGCTATGAGAAAGGGGTCCAGAAGTGAAGCTGTACAATTAAAGTCGGAGGTCTTTCCCCTCTCATGTCACTGTACTCGGGCAGAACAACAGCCGGAGAGAGAGGCACTTCTGCTCCTTAGGGTGGTCACAGGAGGGACTGCAGTAGCTATTTGCTATTCTTTATGTCTCCAAACACAATGGTCACTCACGTATGAAGCTGGGTGGAAGAAAATGTATATGACACAGCCATGCCCAAGAAAGCTGTGTGATTCAGTCACTGTTTCTACTTTTTTCTCTGCATCTGAGTCCAACTGGTCTCTTGTATGAGTATCAGATGATGTGCTCTTTCGCAATTATAAAAAGTCCCTGCCATAAAAATGCCATTTTTTTGTTTGCACAGTCATAATTGGGTGAAGGTAAACAAATGTCTTTCTACTGAACTTCAGGAAACCTAGGTAAATTGTTCCACCTGAAAATAGCTTTCTTAAATTTCGAGCACGGAGTTCAGATTGGGAAACAACCATTTGTTAACTGAAGGGTGACAATAGGAAACAGAGAAGGAGTTAGAAAGGACTTGGTACCATGTTGTAGCACACCCATTCTAATGTTATTCTGAGCAGTTATTTTTCCGATATTTGTCTGATTTTCATTAGCGTTCTAAAGGGAGTGGTCGTGCTGTTTACACCAACATAAACATCTCATTCAACTGAATGTAGTAAGTGTTGTTATAAATTACTATTCGGTCTTTGTAGTTTATGCAATGTGCAGGTTATATCTCTTAAATTTATCCCCAAGAATCTCCTCTTAGTATATAGACACAAAATACATTTTTTCTGGTACTGTATAATTCAGAAGCACACTCAGAATTACGATGATTGTATCTTAGCAAATTCACCATGTGTATAATTATTGAATGCCATTTGTGTGCCAAATTCTGGCCCTCATGAAAATCACATTTTTAAGTATGAAGACACAACTTCCAGTAAATATAGACATGGTTGTCTTGTCTCCGTGTCAGTCCCACATGTAAGATGACATGTGAGAAAACGGACTGAGATGGGCCGATGTCCTGGGACGGAGAGCTACAGAGAGGAAGGATAGGTTGTGCTCAGGTGCCACGGTGCAGGCCAGGTGACGCGTGTTCTCGGCAGGGCGGAGGGTGGAGACAGCCCTGGAGAGGAAGAGGAGGGGGAGGCAGAGGCGGGGTAAGGCGCATCGCTACCCCCGCGGGGTCTTTGGTTTTTTACACTGAATAAAAGGAAATGCTGTTGGGAAGTGCTGAGGAGTGGTGTGCCTTAAAAATGTCATGCTATTGCTCTGTCGTATGTATTCTAACCCGCTAAGAACTGTCATAATAATACAGGGAAGGAATGAGGAAGATTGAAAGATAGGTAGGTGGATCGATCCTACTGCCATAGACAAACCTCTGAGGGGCCTCCATAACGGCAGCCCAACTAAACGTCCTTCTTTTTTAGGTTCTGTGTGTGCCTGTGTGTGTGTGTACGTGCATGT